>CM042849.1:55517779-55563390 GCA_023653725.1 Bungarus multicinctus
ACAGGGTGTGTTGTGAGTTAATTTTGTGAGTTTGGTTGCTAGCAAATTTTATGAGTTTGCTTACAAGCAAATTTTATGTGACAGTCTCAGGCAGCAGATTGCAGAAAGATAGATCTCTGAGTGAATCTGTGATTCTGTGAGCAATTCAATCTGTCTGCCAGCTTTGCCTGATTTTGGGTAAAAGTTGCTCTTTTTTTATAAAAAAATTCAATATTTACATACAAGCCATGCCCAGCCAGTCACATGACCACCAAGCCACACCCACAAATTAGGGCATGCCCACAGAACCAGTTATTAAGGAATTTGAATCCCATCCGTGTTTAGCATGCAAAAATCCTCTGCAAAATTGGAAGACTTTTGGCAGGCTGTAATGATTAACTGGTTCTGAAGATTACTCCATATTTTCTCCCAGCCTCTTGCATTGAGCCTTCATCATTCTTCCTCAAGACAAGCCTAGTGGTGGAGCTCTTGCCTCACAATCAGGAGGCTGTGAGTTCGATCCTAGCTAGAGGCAGATATTTTTCTCTCTGTGCACACTGAGAATAGATCTGCTAAACAAAAACTCTGCATTGGTGACAGGAAAGGCATCCAGCCAGTAAACACTCAGCTGCACCGATTCCACCCTGCAAGGGATTATGGGGTCGTTAAAAGATGATTCTTCCTCAACAAATATAAGACAGCATTAAGAGGGATAAGAGAGGGGTTGTCTGCTTGACAGTCACAAGCCAGAATGAAATCATGTTTTGTGGTTGAGAGACTTCTGCCCAATGGAGGCTCTTTTCTGCGATCTCGTCAACTTTAGCTTCCATGGGGTGTGACCGAAGTTGAAGGCTTCTGGATCTGCTAATCATAATCAGGCCTAATTATATTCAAGGTAATATAATAAAGCATAGAATATAATTGGGTATGTCTAGTTTAATGAAAAAAAAGGACTACAGGTGATACGATAGCTCTGTTCCAATATTTGAGGGGCTCCTGCAAAGAAGAGGGAGTCAACTTATTTTCCAAAGCATCAGAAAGCAAGATGAGAAAGGATGGATAGAAACTAATCAAGGAGAGAAGCAACCTGGAACTAAGAAGAAACTGCCTAACAGCGAGAACAATTAATCATTTAAACGACTTACCTCCAGAAGTTTGCTCCCACGTTGTTCGTTTTTAAGAAGAGATTGAACAACCACTTTTCTGAAATGGTATATAGGGCAGTGGTCGCTAACCTTTTTGGGCTCCTGTGCCAAAACTTGTGCGTGTGCTTGCACACTCGTGTGCCAGCACCCAGAAGGCAATGCGCTCTCCCCGCCTCCTACGCATGCGTGCACTATCCACCCACCCATGCTGCCCCCTTACCTGCACTGAGCCTCACAGCTGATTTTCGGCTGGTTTGAGGCCGTTTTCGGTCTCCTCAAGACTTGAGGAAGGCTTCTGCAGGCCGAAAACTAGCCCCGTTTTGTCACTTCCTGTTTTCCTGAAAATACCGGAAGTGATGAAACGGGGCTAGTTTTCAGCCTGCAAAGCCTGCAGAAGCTTTCATCGAGTCTTGGGAAGGCTGAAAAAGGCCTCAATCCAGCCAAAAATCAGCTGTGAGGGACGTACATGTGCAGTGAGATAAATTTGCCTGCAGCTTGCATGCCGGCACAAATGGCTCTGCGTGCCACCTGTGGCAGGCGTGCCAAAGGTTCACCATCACGGGTATAGGATCACCTGCCTGAGCAAGGAGTTGGACTAGAGGACCTCCAAGGTCCCTTCCAACTCTGTTGTTGTTATTTATTTATTATTAACCTCACACTCTACAATCACTCTCCTTTTCACACCGCCCAAACGTGTGATTAAGAGCTAAGCGCACCTGGCAGATATTCTGACAAAACTGGGGAAATAAATAAATAAATAAATAAATGTACTTCTTACTGCTAAATTGGGATTAATCCTCCCCTCCAAACTGGTCTTAAAGCCCACGAATGAGAAATGAACATTTACAGACAATTAGGTTCCCAAACCAGCAGGAAAATTGTCTCTAAGGCTCAGAGCCCAGACAAGCTCTCTGCAGCTGCCAGAGATGCATTTTCTTTATTTGGGAAAGAAAAAAAAATAAGATGGAACACAACAAGGCAGGGATCAGGCCTCCCTTTGGTGCTACAGCCATGAGATTCCCCCACGATAAATATTGCACAGCTTCCCTGACTGTCTTACTAGGGACCAAAAAGCCCCCCCCTTGGGCACCGTTGGAAATTGGTCGGTGGGAGGGTTCCCTCTGCAGGATAGAAAACCCTCGAGTTCTACTCTCCTACTGGAAGTTAATTGATTGTCCCCATGAAAAGCATTTTGGATGAGAAATGGCCATGAAGAGCAGCATTTCAGGCACGGACCACAAGTTAATGAGTCAGAAAGGAAGCGAAACACAGCCTTATCCCAACCTGCCCTCCTCCACCACCAAATTTAATATGGAGAAAAGCAAAGTTTTATACCCGGGCAAGAAAAAACAAAGGTTCAAAAACAGTCACTGCGAGAGGGACTGTGAGAGATCTCCTGTTCAAGCAGGGGGCTGGTCTAGAAGACCTCTCAAGGCCCCTTCCAGCTTTATTCAGATTCTGATTCTGACCTTGGAGCAGGGGTGGGATTCTACTGGTTCTGTCCACTTCTGTAGAACTGGTTGCTCTCAAAAGTAGCAAACAGAGAGCATACATAGAACCGGTTCTATGTCTGCTGCTGTTTTGGCCCACCCGCCCACTGGGGCTCTTACCTGATCTTTATTTCCTGCGTTTTCAACCGCAGATGCTTTGTGCGACACAGCTGCAGTTGAAAAAGCAGGGGAAAAAAGGGCTTTTCCAACCACTGTGCACTTGCACGCAGCGCTGCTCAGCTGTCCGGGCAGCTCAGCAGGTTGTAAATTGCACTTGTGTGAGTTGCACATGTGCGTGACGCAGAGCGACAGAATCAGTAGTTATACTAGTCGGATCCCACCCCTGCCTTGGAGCCCAGGTGGACAATGGCTAAAATATGAGCCAGCAGCCAAAAAAGCCAATATAATTCTCGGTTGGATAAATAGAGGCATAGAATCAAAACTACGTGAGGTATTAGTACCGCTTTATAAAGCCTTAGTAAGGCCACACCTGGAATTCTGCATCCAGTTTTGGTCACCAGGTTACAAAAAAAAGAGGTTGATACTTTGGAAAAAATACAGAGCAGAGCAACTAAGATGATTAAAGGACTGGAGAGTGAAATATAGGAAAAACGGTTACAGGATTTGGGTTTGGCCAGTCTTGAGAAAAGAAGGATTTTGGGGGGACATGATAGCAGTCTTCTAATATTTGAGGGGCTGCCACAAAGAGGAGGGGGTCAAATTATGTTCCAAAGCACCAGAAGGCAGGACAAGAAATCATGGATGGAAACTCATCAAAGGAGAGAAGCAACCCAGAATTAAGGAGAAACTTTCTAACAGCGGGCACAATTAACCAGTGGAACAGCTTCCCACCAGAAGTTGTGGGTGCTCCATCACTGTAGGTGTTTTAAGAAGAGACTGGATAGCCACCTGTCTGAAATGATATTGGCTCTCCTGCTTGAGCAGGGGGCTGGACTAGAAGACCTTCAAAGACCCTTCCAGCTCTATTCTGATTGATTGGTTGTGCTTTACTCAGCTTGTTTAATTTGGTCCAAGATAAAGCTAGCATGGGAGCACGAGACTGAAACTTAAGCTTCAAGCAAATTACTTCTCTGGATTTGGAAGAAATCTTCTCTTCTTGTGGGAATTAATCCACATTCTAAGGTCCCTTCCAGCTTTATTCTGATTGACTGAAACTTTTCAACAATTTGCTCTTCAATATTACCTCGTCTGCACCAAGGAAATAGAAAGGGAAAATTAGCTCACAGATGCCTCTGAATTTTATTGTTTCGGATTCTGTCGGTTCAACCGAGTCCAATGTTCATAACCCCCTCCCTCTTCCTGACATTTAAATCTCTTAATATGCATTCAGGCAGGCACCATGCCAAAAATATATATTCTGCAGAGAGAGAGAGAGAGAGAGAGAAAATATATGTTCTGCAGAGAGACCATGAAAAAAAGAGAAAGCAATTACATAAACAAATGGAGGAACACCAAGTCCTATGATTTATTTATGTCATTCTATCCGGTAGCGTTAATCATAAACGAGAATATTTGTCGCTCAGGGTTTCTGGTGTTCTCTGAGCTTGGTTGTTTTCTTGCAGATGTGCACTGCTAGTGCACTGATGGTGTTGCCTGGTTTGGTAATGAAACATCTGCAAAAAAAACAACCCATCAAGCTCAGAGAGCACCAAGGATCCTTCATTTCAACCCTGGGCTACAAATATCTCCTTTCTGATAAACCTCATTGGAACAGCAAATGGAAGAGGCCAGAATCTAGGATCTTAACCAATCTCACGGCATCCCCTTATTGTAAATATTTACAGGAGGACTGTATTTATGCCTTTATTTATTTTGGTATGCGTTGTAGGGTTGGCAGGAGGAACAATATCCACATATTGGGGGGGAGGCTGAGTGGAGAAACGTTAAAATGGAGAATATGAGAATAAGATCAAAATGTTCACCAAGAGGCTGGAAGAGGAGAAGGAGAAGAGGAAGAAAAGGAAGGAGGAGGAGGAGGAGAAGAAAAGGAGGAGGAGGAGGAGAAAAGGAGGAGGAGGGAGAGGAAGAAGAGGAAGAGAAAGAGAAGAAGAAGAGGAGGGGGAGGGGGAGGGGGAAGAGGAGGAGGAGGAGGGGGAAGGGGAGGAGGAGGAGGAGGAGAAGAAGAAGAAGAAGAAGAAGAAGAAGAAGAAGAAGAAGAAGAAGAAGAAGAAGAAGAAGAAGAAGAAGAAGAAGAAGAAGAAGAAGAAGAAGAAGAAGAAGAAGAAGAAGAAGAAGAAGAAGAAGAAGAAGGGATAGGGAGATTAGAGAAGAAGGGAAAAAGGAGAGGGAAGAAGGGACAAAGGAGGAGGAGGAAGGAAGAGGCTGGAAAAGGAAATTGGAGAAGGGAGAAGGGGAAAAGGAAAGAAAGAAGGGACAAAGGAGGAGAAAGAGGAAGGCTAGATAAAGATGTTGGAGAAGAAGGGAAAAAGAAGGAAGGAGGAGGAGGAAGAGGAAGAGAAGAAGGAAGAGACGTATCTTCCACCTTCATAGCTTGAGGTCTTTTATTTGGAATGTAACTCAAGGATGAAGAGGAAAGAATGAACTTTGGGAGCATCTTTAACACCCAGCATAGTCATGTATTTCCTTTGGTCGTTTTCAGCTACACAAGGCTACCCCATTTTCCTGGGCACCTGTCAGTTCTTCCACAGTCTGCTTTTCACCCAGATGTTTCTTCTCAAACTCGGACGCTTCTTTGGAACTCCAGGCAGGAGGGCTGGACAAGGGAGAGTCCCCGTCAGTGAAACTGTCCAGTTCTGCTACAGGGTTTCGGTCTTGTCCGTCCATCGGATCTTCCGTTCCTCCATCCCCCAGTTCCACAGTGGACGGCTCTTCAGCCAACTCCACGTTGTCCTTCTCTGGGCCGCTCGTGTCGTCTTCTTCGGACAGATCCTGGGGCAATGAGGAATGGAAATTGTTGGCTGGAGAACCGTTCTTTGGGTTTCTGCGTGAGTCCTCTGAAAGGGGAGCAGATTCCTCTGGAAGAGTCCGTTCTCGTTTAGCAGGACATGTGATTGGCAGCTGCCTTGGTTGATCTTCTACAGGAGAAAAATGGGAATATTGTAGCTTCTGTTCTGACAGCGAGCAGGAACAATGGATAAGAACAAAGGAATTTTCATAGGCAGAATTTAGACCATGGTGTGCAACAGGGGTGGGATTCAACCAGTGTAACAACCAGTTTTGCGAGCATGTGCTTTGCGCACACGTGTAGTGTTTGCAACTCACCTTCTGCTGCACACCCCATGTGTAAAACAGCTGACGTGCAGCAATCGGCTGTACCGCGTGAAGCAGCTGAACTGCAAAATCCGGAGATAAAGCACAGACTACAGCCGGGGTGGGCCCAACAGCTGATCGTCAGAGTGAATCGGTTCACTCTCAGCTGATCTTCGGAACTACTGGTTTGCCCGAACCATGCTGAACAGGTAGTATCTCACCCTTGGTGTCCAACCTTGGCAGCTTGAAGACCTGTGGACTTCAGCTCCCACAATTCCCCATGCTGGCTGAGGAATTCTGGGAGTTGAAGTCCGCAGGTCTTAAAATTGCCAAGATTGGGGAACCCTCATTTACCCTTTGGGGGAAGAACAATGCAAAGTCCTAATTATCCTTTTAGCTGTTTGAAAGAAGGGAAAAAAGTCCTCTTCCCTCACAGTAAAGAAATGAAGGTCCTGGGTCATTTGTCACCTCGCAGACAGTACAGACGGTCCTCATTTAGTGACCGTAACTGGGATGGGCAACTTGGTCGTTAAGTGAAATGGTTGCTAAGTGAAACCGGGACTGTGCTTATGAAGTTATCGCGCCTTTCCTTTGCTTTACAAATGCTAGGACTGGTCATAAAGTTACTTTTTCATTACAAACAGACACTAAACAAGAACTACTGGTATGCAATCCCACCTATGAATTTTCAAGTCCCTCTAAAACCAAATCAAGTTACAGATCTTTCTTCTTCTCGGTCAGTTGACTGAAATGTAATAATTTCCCATGTCCTTTTTTTTCAAAGTAAATATATTTACTTTCTTGGCTGGATTGAAATGGAAAACTGTCACAATCAACCAGAGCAAGGTACAATATTGCGTGAAAAAAGAATGAGAAGGAGGAAGAAGAAAAAGAGGGGGAGGAAGGGAAAAGGAGAAAGAGGAGAAGGAGAGAAAGAAGGGGGAGGTGAGAGGAGGAAGAGGAAAGGAGGAAGAGGAGGAAGAAGAGAAGAAGGAGAGGAGGAGGGAAGGAGGAAGAAGAGGAGGAGGGAGGAGAAAGAGGAAAAAGAAGAGGAGAGGAGAGAAGAAAGACAAAGATGAGGGGAGGTAGAGGAAAGAAAGGAGGAGGAGGGGAGGAGGAAGAAGAAAAGGAGAAGGGGAGGAGGGAAGGAGGAAGAGGAGGAGGAGGAAGAAGGGAGGGGGAGGGGGGAAGAGCAAGAGGAAAAGGAGAGAAGAAAGAGAAAGAGAAGGGGAGGAAGAGGGAAGAAAGAAGGAGGGGGAGGAAGAAGAGGGAAGAGGAGGAGGGAAGGAGGAAGGGGAGGAAGAGGGAAGAGGAGGGGAAGAGGGAAGAAAGGAGGAGGGGAGAGGAGGAGGAAGGAGAAGAGAAGGGGAGGAGGAGGAAGAAGAGGAGGCAGAGGCGGGGAGGAGGAGGAAGAGGAAAAGGAGAGAAGAAAGAGAAAAAGAAGGGGAGGAAGAGGGAAGAGAGAAGGAGGGGGAGGAAGAAGAGGGAAGATGAGGAGGGAAGGAGGAAAAGGAGGAGGAAGTGAAGGAGGAGGGAAGAGGAGGAGAGGAAGGAAGAGGGAAAGAGGAAGAGGGGCAGGGGGAGGAAGAGGAGGAGGAAGAAAAAGAAATGGAGGAAGAAGAAGGAGGAGCAGAAGGAGGAAAACATAGCAAGTTCATATTTCACGACTAAGAAATATTCTAATTTTTGGAATAACCTCCTCATGACCCTCTTAGCCCAATGTCGTGTATTGCAAGTGGAATCTCCCCATCCAATTTTAACTCTCCTTTGGGCTCAATCTGTGCATTCAGGCCAATGGAGACGGGACTTGGTTGAAATATTTCTGGAGCCAACGAGGTCCTTAATTGTTTTCCCAGCCTTGCTTGTGCCCAGTTGAGCGATAAGAAGACCTGTAACGCCTTAATGATTCCCGGATCATTATTTTATTCAAACCCCGAAGGAAAAAAAAAAGATAAGAAACGGGGTCTGGAAACAGCTCTCTGAAATCTCCGGAGTATTAATTAGTGTGGCTGTTTTTAACGATTATTATTACAGTTTAGACTATGGAAGAATTTGTGACAGAGGAAAACCAGGCAGGGGAAAATAAGAACGACATTGGAAGCCGAGAAATCCGCAGCTACTTCCTGATGATTGCTCTGCAGAATATTTAAAATGTTGATAGAGATTGGGTGGGGGAACTTATGACCGTAGCTGAACCCCAAATTTCTGTGGCTGAGCCAGACAGTTGTTCAGTGGGTTTTACCCGCTGGCCTGACTGGTCCTGCCCTTCCCCATTTTCCTCCCGCAGCCAATGAAGTTGGCCCCCTCAGTCTCTGTCAGCTCAGGTTCCATCTCCTCTCCCCCCCCCCCCCTGCAGATTCAGACTCTGATGGGAGCACGACGTTTCTAGAGGAATGATATTCCAGATGGAGGGAGCCAATCATGGAGAAGGTCCTTCTTCTGGGTCCCACCAGATGGACCTCCTTGGGGGATGCTTTAGTCTAGTGGGTCAGGTGTAGTGGTGGTACTCTACCGGTTCGACCCGGTTCACATGAACCGGTAGTAAAAAATGCTACTGGTTTGGCCAAATTGGTATTTCTGCGCGATTTAGATTAGCTAGAAAGCAGGAAATCATCAGGTTTCTTACTTTCTAGCTGATCTAAATCATGCGGCACAGCTAATTCCTCCCCTCGCTGTTGTACATACCTCACCAAGAGACTTCCCTGAGGCCCAGTAGGCAAAAAACGGGGCTCGGGAGATGTTGTGTGGCCCCCCTCTGCGCCCCGTTTTTGCTCCCAGTAGGCATCCCTGAAGCCCAGTAGGCAAAAAACAGGCATGGAGGGTGCTGCAAAAGGGAGGGGAAACAGCACATAGCCACACCCCCGTCACACGTACACCTTGCCACACTCACCTTGCCATGCCCACAGAATTGGTATTAAAAAAATTTGAATCCCTCCACTGGTCAGGTGGATATGACCAGCGAGAGACGGTCCCTCAGATAACCTGGTTCCAGTGGTGTTATTCGACTGGTTCAACCCAGTTCTGGTGAGCCGGTAGGAGCGATGAGTAGCAGAGATGGAACCGGTTCTCTCTGCCGCTCTGCTGTTGGGCCTACCCACCCGCCCGAGCTCCCATACTCACTTTTATCTGCTGAATTTGAAGCGCAACTGCTTTGTGTGGCACAGAATAGTGCCGTGCGGCAGCTGGTGTAGTGACTGGGATCGTGCAGGCTTGCAGGAGGCAAATTAGATCAACTCTGCACCTGCGCAAAGTGCGTATTTGGTGCGCGCATGCATGCAAAGTGTGTGCACACACGCAAAGCGCGCCCACCAAGCCACGCCCACCAAACTGATGGCAACAATATTTGAATCCCACCACTGCCCGGTTCCCATCTGTATGTCATCATTGGAACTTTTCTAACGTTTGGAGTTACTGCTATTATGACACCATATCCTTACCGTCTCGATTCTGTTGTGGCCTCTCGATGAAGGCTCGCAATGGCGATCGCGACCTCTGGATGGCAGGAAGAGCCGGTTCACTAAAGGTAATCGTATCCTTGCCACCTGTAATCACAGGACAGGAACAGATTAGCTTCCCTTCTCCTGCCCCAAAACCAAAAGAGTTAAAAACAAAACAAAACCAAGAATCGAAGTTAAGCGTTTAAAGCCAGGATGTCCTATTTAATACCAGAAGTCTTTCTTTCTAACCCTCTCTGCTTAATTGTTTAGAACTTAAAAAACTCTTAGCCCCACATCCAATAATCCAAGTATCTTTTTGTATCAAGATGGAATTTCAGGGTTAAAAATGGTAGGTTAGATAATCCCAGCCTGATGAAACCAGGGTATCCTACTCGATACTTTTCACTTCTTCTGCTCTTCCCTCTCTGTTTAATTGCGCAGAGTTTAATCAACTCTTAAGTCACATCTAATAACCCAAGTATTTTGGGATTAAAGCTGAAAAAGCTGGAATTTCAGGGTCACAAAATGATAGATTAGATAATCCCAGCATGATGAAACCAGGATATCAGAAGGAACGTGCTAATTGTCATCTCCCTTCCTCAGTCCTTCGCTCAAGTGTCGGAGCAAGCACTTTATCCAACCCAGAACTGACACTATCTACTCTGAGAATCAACTCTCCTTTCTGGTGGCACAAATAAATACATAAATAGCATGAATCATTCTGGAAAAACATAGCTTTGAGCTTTCTGGTAGAGAAATAATGATACGGGAGTGCGCAACTCTAGCAGTCCAGGCTGCAGAGGGTGATTAATTTTTGGCACAATCAGGTGACCCTACTCTGCTAACTCCTCCCTTTAGTAGACTCTAGTCTTGCTGCAGTTGTCAGATCAGAAGAAATTTTGAAGACTGAGAAGTTGGAGTGTTGCCTCCAACAGAGTCCATTGACCGAGGAAAAATTGCTTTGTTTGAAAGAAGGTTCATTAAAAAAAACCAAACTAGGGATTTTCTCAGTCATCCAGATTCTGGTTGTCCCAAAGGTGAATTTTTTTAAAAAAGAAGCAACTGGATTTTCTTGTTTTTTCCTTAAAGACGTTTCGCTTCTCATCCAAGGAGCTTCTTCAGCTCTGTCTGGATAATGGGGAATGGAAGGATTTTATACGCCTTGAGGACAGCTGGTCATTTGTGCTATTTTTAGAGAGCTGTTGAGGCTGCTTGGAGTTTTGTCTGTGTCCTCAGGGTGCTTTTTTCAAGAAGCAACTGGACTTTCTGGTTTTTCTCCGAAGACCTTTCCCTTCTCATCCAAGAAGCTTCTTCAACTCTGGATGGAGAGGAATGGAAAGATTTCTACTTCTTCCAGACGGCTGGTCATTTGCATCCTTTTAGAGAGCCATTGAGACTGCTTGGAGGTTTATCTCTGTGTTCTCAGGGTCACCTGAGTGGTACAAATGGATATGGAGCCTTCTTGGAACTGCTGAAAGGACTGTGTTATAGACTGGAGTTATCTATCAATCTATCTATCTATCATCGTCCTTCCTTCCTTCCTCCCTCCCTGTCCTTTCTTCCATCTTTTCTTCCTCCCTCCCTCAACTCTTCCATCTGCACCTCTTGCATTCAGAAATATTTCTTCCCTTACTACACTTCCTCCCAATTAGAAATAACTATGCAAGGAATCCTCTATCTCTCTTATGACAGCCTTGAGTTGAATATCTTAAACCGGGCAACAGAGCATTAAAAAACATTCTGCTAACGTTTTCCATTTCCTGACACGTGCCAGCGACAACATACTTTGTGTGAACACTTAAGGTTTGTTACTAAAAGCGTAAATACATCGAGGAGAAACCTACTCCCGAATCCCACTGAGATATTGTAGCTCAGGCCTTCAGGCAGCAAGGGGGAAAAAAAGAAGGAAAGAAAACCGTTATTACATCAAATGTTAGTTTGACATCTAAAACAAGAACAGAGCGAGGCATTCAGAGTTTGTGACCTCTTTTTCACCTTAGTTTTGCTTTGAAAGCTCCAAACTTCTCTTTGGTGAATTTAGGAATTCCTCTGGAGAGAGTCTCCGGTTAAGGGCGACACAAACAAAAACGCAAAGCCCACATTTGAAAAGGGATTGTAAATTTCCTTTACATTCACCAGAAGTAACTACAGGTATCCCTCAACCTATGACCACAATCGTGCCCCAAATTCAGGTTGTTAAGTCAGAAATCGCTTAAATGAGTTTTGCTCCGATTTTACGATCTTTCTCGCCAAATTTGTTAAGTGAATCACTGCCATTCTTAAATTAGCCACATGAAGTGTTAAGTGAATCAGCGAAGTTATTCAATGAGTAACACAATTGTTAAGTGCAACCGGCTTCCCTATGGACTCCTCTGGTCTGGAGGTCGCTAAAAGGGGTCCCACAACACACACACACCCCGGGTGCTGTGACTGTCATAACTGTGAGTCGGTTGTCGAGAGTCTGAATTTAAGTGACCATGAGGCTGCCACAGTGGTTGTCGGTGTGAAAAACGGTCCTAAAAATTTATCTTGTTCTCAGGGCCGTTGTAACTTTGAACGGTCACTTTGGTTGTAAGTTGAGAATTACCTGTATCAACATAGTGTGTGTGTGTGGATTCAAGCGGCCTTTTTGCGGTTCACGGGTGGAAATTTTACTAAATGCTACTCACCTGGGAGACTCCATAACCCAGAAACTTCCAAAGTTCTCAGTTTTTTCTCCAGCTCCGCCACCCGATTGCCTAAGATTCTGAAACAAGGATTCAACAATTCAATATACAAGGGAGGGAAAAAAAGGAGATTTACATAGAGATTCAGGTGCTGTTTAGGAATCCGTCTATAAGTCTCTCTTTCTCTCTCTCTCTTTTACACACATATAAAGGTAAAGGTTCCCCTTGCACATGCGTCCTAGTTATTTCTGGCTCTAACCCATAAAAACGGGGACAGTTTGCAAAGATTATTAGGCGTAAATAGAAATACACATTATTTCCACAGCAAGGAAGGAAATTCAGGAATGGTTAAATCGATTGCTTTATTCAAAAAGGAAATTTATGTTTTTATTGGGCTATCACTTCTGGAATTTGTGCTTGTGAAGAAAACAAAAATGAGATTTGGACTTCGGTTGTGTTGATTAGAAAGATTTGGTGTTGTAGGAATGGCTAGTTATATAAAGGCAAAGGTAAAGGTTCCCCTCCTTGCACATATATGCTAGTCGTTTCCGGCTCTAGGGGGCAGTGCTCATCTCCGTTACAAAGCCAAAGAAGAGCCAGCGCTGTCCGAAGACGTCTCCATGGTCATGTGGCCGGCATGACTAAATGCTGAAGGCGCATGAAATGCTGTTCCCTTCCCACCAAAGGGGTCCCTATTTTTCTACTTGCATTTTTACATGCTTTCGAACTGCTAGGTTGGGAGAAGCTGGGACAAGGAACGGGAGCTCAATCCATTACCTGGCTCTAGGAATTCGAACCCCCAAACTGCCGACCTTTCTGATCGACAACTCAGCATCTTAGCCCCTGAGCCACCGCGTCCCAATACATACACACATACAAATACATACAAACACCAATATATATAATGATAATGTCACGTAGCTTTCGTGACACATTTAAAATGGACTTAAACCATAATTCTCTTCTTAATCAATCAATCGAAACTGATTTGAAAACTGACATTTTCTTTTAAACTAGCAAAAGGGAAGGCATGCAGGAAACCCTCGACTTACAAAAGTTCATTTAGCGACCGTTCAAAGTTACAACGGCACTGAAAAATGTGACTTAGGACCCCTTTTCACAGTTACAACTGTTGCAGCATCTCTTGGGGTCACCTGATCCCCTTTTGTGACCTTCTGACAAGCGAAGTCAATGAGAGGGAGCCCAATTTGCATAACCACCGAGTTGCTAATTTAACAACTGCAGTGATTCACTGAACAACGGTGGCTAGGAAGGTTGTAAAATGAGGTAAAACTAACTTAACAACTGTGTCAATTCAGGAACAGAAATTTTGGCTTTAATGTGGTTGAAAACAGAGGACATTTCATCTATCTATCTGTATGTATGTATGTGTATGTACATGGACATATATGTGTGTGTACACACACACAAATATACATCAGTATGTGTGTTTCCCTGAAAATAGGACCGGGTCTTATATTAAATTTTTGCTCCAAATGATGCATTAGGGCTTATTTTCCAGTTAGGTCTTATTTTTCAGGGAAATACGGTTCCACATGCATCCATCTGGCTGACAAGCTTAACTGGGGCTTATTTTCAGGGTAGGGTGTATACTATGAGCATCCTGAAAAATCATGCTAGGGCTTATTTTTCAGTTGGGTTTCAGGGAAATATGGTTCCACATGTGTCTATCTGGCTGACAATCTTAACTGGGGCTTATTTTCGGGGCAGGGCTTATATTATGAACATTCTGAAAAATCATGCTGGGGCTTATTTTCCAACTGGGTCTTTTTTTTCAGGGAAACGGTATACACACACACACATATACACACACACACACGGTTGTAAATCAATGGCTACCTGTTTATCTCCTTCATCTTTCCCCCCCTGTGTTTTTAGGAAAAAACATTTCCCCCAAGCATCGCACACCTTGATGGGGGCAAGAAAATGACAAGATCAGCGAAGCTTTTGAGAAGGCCTACACTCATATTATTGTAGAAAAAGTCACTTACTTGTTGGTTTGCCTTTGGTGCTGGATGACCATATTCTTCTCATGAATGGTCTCCAATAAAGCCGTAGCCAAGGATTTAAGGTCAGAAATGGACTGAGGGGTCGCCGGTAAGCTACAGCCATGATCTTCGGATAACAGCTCTTGCACTAGGAAACAGTTGAAGTGTCAACTCATAAAATATATCTATGGGCTTTTGAGAGTTGCCAATAGAAAGGGAGGGGGGAGCAGTGCGGGAGCTTGGAAACCGAAAGTGCATTCCGTAAATGTTTTCAAAGGTAGTAACTAGGCGACAGAAGTTTCTGCCATGCAAAATTCTAACTGGAGAGCATGATTGATGACTCTGGGCTATGGATGTGTCCCATTGGAGAATATGAATTATGATACACACAAGGGATGGAGGGAAAACCAGGCTCAAGGGTGACAATGAATGATATGTCTCAGAGTCGGCTGCACCCAGGCAGTGCTGGCATGTTTGCTCCTAATAAATCTTTTTTAAGTTTTGAAAATTCGGCTCGAGACTCATGATTTAAATGGGGGGGGGGGCATAATTATCGGCACCCTGACATGAAGGAAGTCAAAACAAACTTAGGAATGTTTTAACTGAACAGGTGGTCCTCACCTTACAATCACAATGGAGTCCAACAATTTTCTGTTGTTATGCGAGATGTTTGTTAAGGGAGTTCCTGCCCCGTTTTTAAGGCTTTCTCTGCCACAATTGTTAAGCGAATCCAACTTTCCACACAGACTTCATTCATCAGAAGGTCACAAAAGGGGATCACATGACACACACATCCTGGGACCACTACGACCGTCATAAATACAAGTCAATCGCCAAGCACCTGAATTTTGATCTCGGGATTGTGGGGAAACTGTAAACAGTCGTAAGGGTGTGAAAAAGGGCCAGGAGTCACTTTTTCAGGGCTGTTATAACAACATCTATGCTCGATCCTCATGCTGTGCTATGAAACTATGTGGTGGGGCTTAGTTTTTGGGGAGGAAAATAAGAAGAAAAAAATTGTGCATCTGCCTACCAACATCCATTGGTATTCATCTGGCTAGCATACTGTCAGTATGTGAGAGAATTGAGGGTTATTTGGAAACTGAAACAGTATTTACTGTGTGAGCAAGAAGGAGACAGCAAGGAGCCTGGGCATGGCTTAGCTCAACTGTTCTATACTAAAGCTGCTTGGTGCTGTGAAACTGAAACTCCTCTCCTCTGCTTGTGTTTTGCATTTGGAAGAGATTTCTTTCCAGGTGGGGAGGGGAGTAGAACTCCTTAGCATCATAGTGTGATGATGATGATGATGATGATGATGATGATGATGATGATGATGATGGTGATGATGATGATAATAATGATATAGGAAATACTCTAAATGCTCTGATGATCATTTGGAAAAATTCTTTCTTAGTGAGCCCCTAGAAGCCAAGAGGAACATAGGTGCCAGATTTCAAGTTTGTAGGCTTTAAGGTTCTGGAGATTTTGTGATGATGCCTGAGTGGTATTTCGCTTTTATATAGAGAGATTACGAACGCCCTTGTCTATGTTTTAAAATCACACCTTAAAAAATTTGGATAAGGCAGGAAATTGAATGTAAAAGATGAATATATAACTATTGTCATATTTGCATGTAAATGTGGTAACCCAGAATCATGTTGTCCACTGAAAAGAGCTGTTTTTTGTTTTATAATGTGAAAAACTGTAATAAAACTTGTTTTTTTTTAAAAAATCACACCTTGTGTATAGATATGTGTTGATTCATTTAAAAAAAATTAAAAAAAATCTGAAGGGTTGTTTTGTGAGGAAGTTTCCTGGCTGCCTAACCATCATTCCGCTGTTTATTGAGAAGCCCCTGTGATCTGTGAAGATGCAGATCCATGTTGAATTTCAAGGAAAATGCAAGCTATGCTGCAGTTTTAAATAAACCCCACTAGAACCAGAAACAAACCAAGTCTGTTTTCCAATACGGAGACAAACACGTGAGGTCCTTCAAATGTCCTATTGGGGCCCCCTGTGGTCAATTGCAGAAGAAAAATGGTGAGGATAAAAACTCTGTGCCATACCTTGCTTTGCAGAAAGGATTCCAGTCAGGGCGCTACTGTTCGATTTGCTGTGACCCTTCGAATTTTTCCTTCTTTCTAGAGCGTTCTGAAGAAAGAAAGGGAAGCCCAAGGAAAGATATGCATTAAAATGGGGAAAGAAAATCTGATTCTTATTTTACTACTAAAGGAGAATATTTGTAGCTCAGAGATAGGGGCATAAGGGTCCTTGGGGCTCTCTGAGCTTGCTTGTTTTCTTGCAGACGTTTAATTAACGAACTAGGTAACACCATCAGTGCTAGAAGGAAGGGAGGTTTGCAGAGAGGAGGAGGAGGAGGAGGAGGAGGAGGAGGAGGAGGAGGAGGAGGAGAACAACAAGGTCCTTGGTGCTCTCTGAGTTTGCATGTTTTCTTGCAGACATTTCATTACCAAACTAGGTAACATCATCAATGCTAGAAGGAAGGAGGGGTTTACAGAGAGGAGGAGGAGGAGGAGGAAGAGGAGGAGGAGGGGGAGGGGGAGAACTGTGGGGTCCTTGGTGCTCTCTAAGCTTGCATATTTTCTTGCAGACATTTCATTACCAAACTAGGTAACATCATCAGTGCTAGAAGGAAGGAGGGGTTTGCAGAGAGGAAGAAGAGGAAGAGGAGGAGGAGTGTGGGGTCCTTGGTGCCCTTTGAGCTTGCTTGTTTTCTTGCAGATGTTTCATGACCTAAACTAGGTAAAACTAGAACTAGATTCTTATCTTTTAAAAAAAATGTTAAGAATGTTTTTTTCAACTGAATATAAGCCACCATTTACAAGCATGAATCAATCAATCAATCAATATCTATCTAAAACTATCTATCTCATGGTGCTCTGTAGATAATATATATAATACTGTATGTGTCATGTATGTAATACATGTAGCATACATAAACTTGGGAGAATGTGGGAATAATTTTTTATCACAGAAAAACGGGGATGAATCTGGAAGTCCAGAAAACTATAGCAGAAGCAACTGAACTATATAACAAAGGAAAGGTGAAGGGTACCAATTGACTGTACATTAAACCAGGGGTCCCCAAACTTGGCAACTTTAAAACTGGTTGGACTTCAGCTCCCAGAATTCTCCAGCCAGCATAGTTGAAGTCCACCAGTCTTAAAAGTTGCCAAGTTTGGGGACCTCCGCATTAAACCAAGGGCATAATGGACACCTGTTCATTTATTAATTTAAATGAGGCTTGTACAAAACAATGAACTGTGATTTGAGTGCTAATATTATTTTTTAATGTATCATGATCTATCACACTGAAAGTATCATTATTCTCATTGAATGAATCAAAAGTTATTGTTCAAAGTCAAAGCATCAATGCATGATGCCTCCGGTGAAATTTTTTTGATCTTTGATAAAAGTTATTTTTGTTAGTATTGCACTGGGCGGTGAGATGCTCTGTCAGAGACACAATGAAGAGTCTGGGGGTGGACGTGAGGACCTCTAGGTGCCCTTCCCTGACTGTAATTCTATGTTTCTGAAACTTTAGGAGATAAACATAAATTACATACAGCCATTTCTCCTGCAAGAAATACAATTTCACAGGGAATAAAGAGAACCGAAACGCCTCTTTTGATATGCAGATCACACAAAATGAACTATGCAAGAGAATAATTCTATCAATATAAACAGAAAATATTATGTTTAAAAACTGCCTGAAGCTTCAGTTTTGTTTTCGTTTTATTTTTTTTAAAAAAAGCTAATTACCTAATTGCACTTAAAAACTATGAAGAAATATTAATGGAGTGCTATTTTATTTATTTTTTAGTGAAAGAAATAAATCTTTCAAAGACTGATGAAGTTAAAAAAAGAGCCCACATTAATTAATAAGTTTGAAATATATTTCATTGCAAAAAGATTACTATATAATTCCCCTTATAGTTCACAGTATAATTTACCTTGTATTTCACAATGTTCGATTTCAGAATATTAACCTCTTCTTGAACTTGTTTTAATCGCTCGTGAAGGTATCTGAATTTTAGGGGATGAAAATAATGATATATTACTCAGGTGCCATTTATTAAGTATTTCAAAATGAGCTACTCGAAACATCATACATGTTAAGAAGATACTTGGTTAATACCTACAGTAGGATGCTGGCAGCAACCCCTATCAACCATCAGCACCAATGATATTTGTGATACATTTTTAAATATTCAGTTGACTGAGTTTCATGTTTAATGAATAAAAGATATAATAATAGTAATAAACAAAAACAAGGAAATTTGAAGTCTAGGGGCAATACTTTGTTCAGCCCATATTAATCCCTTTAAACCATGCTATAAGAAGGTGATTACTCAGTGGTTAAAGACCCTGAGCTGGTCAGCCGGAAAGCTGATAGGCTGGATTTGAGACCCGAGCACCACATGACAGCATGAGCTCCCGTCCTCACCTCGACTCCTACTAACCCAGCAGTTGGAAAGCATGCAAATGCAAGTAGATAAATAGGTACCACTTCGGCGGGAAGGTAACAGCATTTCATGGACATTTGGTGTGTAGTCTAAAATGGACCCTAAAATGGACACCTAACATCAAAAATGTCATCAAAAAAGCACCACAAAGCCAACTCAGGAAGCTCAAACTGCCCAAAAGGAGCTGTTGATCCAGTTCTACAGAGGAATGATTGAGTCTGTCATCTGCATCTCTATAACAGTCTGGTTTGGCTCTGCAACCCAACAGGACAGACACAGACTTCAAAGGATAATTAGGATTGTAGAAAAAACAGTTACTACCAACCTGCCTTCAATTGAAGACCTGGATACTGCACCGAGTCAAAAAGAGGGCTGTGGAAATATTTACAGACCCTTCACATCCTGGACATAAACTGTTTCAACTCCTTCCCTCAAAACGACGCTATGGAGCAGTGCACACCAGAACAACTAGACACAAGGACAGTTTTTCCCCAAACACCATCCCTCTGCTAAACAAATAATTCCCTCAACACTGTTCAACTATTTACAAAGTCTGCACTACTATTACTATTAATCTTCTAATCTCTCCTTATTGCGCATCCCCTCCCGCTTGTTAACTTCGTCGCTTGTACCCTTACGATTTATATTGACTGTTTCCTAGTATGATTTGATTGCTTATTGTACCCTATGACTATCATTAAGTGTTTGTACCTGATGATTCCTGACTCTTGATGAATGTATCTTTTCTTTTATGTGCACCGGAAGCATTTGCACCAAGACAAATTCCTCGTGTGTCCAATCACACTTGGCGAATAAAGAATTCTATTCTATTCCATTCCATTCTATATTCTATTATTCTTGCCAACTACATGACCACAAAAGAGTCATCGGACAATGACTCTCTTGACCAAGAAATGGAGATGAGCACCAACCCCTTGAGCTGGACATGACTAAACAGGGGAAAACTCTCCCTTACTATGTTAACAGGTTCATGTATTTTTTTTCCTCCTCTCTTTTAGCGATTCGGCTATTTTTATCTTTGATTTTGCAATCACTATAATATTTTTTTTCCAAGTTGTTTTTGCTGCATTACTACTGCCTACAACAGGGGTGACTAACCTTTTTGGATTCCCATGCTGATAATTGTGCACATGCTTGCTTGCTTATGCTCGCGTGCCATCACCCAGAAGGCAATGTGCATGGGCCCCTCCATGCCTCCTGCGCATGCGCATGCAACCCGCACGATCTGCGCTGCGTGCTTCTGCGCATGCACGAGTGTCTCCCGCGCGCCGCCGTGCCTCTGCACATGCGTGCCTGATACTCAACAATCGACTTGTGGGTGGGCGCTGCGCACACATGCACAGACCTTTTCTGGACGAGTGCTTGCATGCCAGCAGTAATGGCTCTGCGTGCCACTTCCGGCATGCGTGCCATCAGTTCTCCACCACAGGCCTACAATATTCGTAACAAAGATGAACCCTTCTGGCGTAAACTCAGTTCTGCAGTGATGTCCCGGTCCTGTCCTAAAATAAACCATGATTCATTCCTAAGCAAGCTCACTGTCATGCCCCTGGTGAGGACTGACTCTGAGGAAGAGAAGGAACAGCCAACAGGGAGTGCAAGTGTGGCTCCAGAGGTAGTGGAGGAGGCTGGGGAAGGGCAGAGGCCGGCTGAGCAATCAGAGGAGGATCCAGGCCCATCCCCTCTCCATCCTAGGGCACGCAGGGAGGAGAGGATCAGGGAAAAGCATGGTCTACTCAGGAGGAGATTACCATGATCCTACTCATGGGTTGCAGCTGTGAGCTCTGTATAAGAGTTTGGAACTGCGTGTTCACAGACGCTGGAGTCAAATTAATGCTTTCCTTTGTTGGCGTTCTTCTCATGGACTCTCCCTGTTATGTTCCTGGAATGTATGATTAATTATCTTGGTTTGCCTTGGAACTCTCATCAATATGGTTTGTTTCTGGTTTCCTTTTCCTTCATTATTTACTTTTGGAATTTAAACTGTGACTAATAAAACAGCGAAGTTAAGTTGAAGGCATTGCAAGACCTTGATTCACGTTTTAGTTTTTACGGGTCATCACACTCACCTATTTTCCATGCAGAGAGCATCTATATCGATGATGCGGTCGACGTGTCCTCCAAGAACGTGGTTCAGTTCTTGGTTTAACTTTTCAGACTTCTCTTGGTAAAACGAACGCTCTTCCCTCACGTCCTGGAGCTCATCCAACGACGCTTGAAGATCAAGCTGTAGAGTCTCCATCTGGCAAGAGAGCCAAGCATCAAAAGCCTTAATGAAGATAAGGAGAACTTCCATTTTTGCCAAGAATTCTTCTACCTCCCATGCTCTATTTTCAAGGCTGGGCTGCTGGGGGTTTGCACGGTTTCAGGAGAGCCCCCTAGCTAAGATTCTGTGCAGTTCAGACAACCCCCAAATCCTGCTCCTGGCTGGCCCCGCCCACCCCTCCCTGTCCCTCCCAGGAGTCCCCACACAACCCGTTTTGGATACAGATAAGTCAGGGTGCACACAGAGTCTCAGGGAGGGTGAAAAGCGGGCCTCCTGGAATTTCAGGAAGGCTGGAAATGGGCCTGTTTCCAGCTTCCAGAGAGTCTCCGGAGCCCAGGAAAGCCATTTTCACCCTCCTGGAAGCTCAAGGAAAGCCACCGGACTCCAGGGACGGGAAAAACATCCCTACTTGCTGTGGTGCAGGAGGCCGACTAGGCTACAGTCCACCATGGCCACATTCACCCAACAACTGGGCAGAGAACCCATTGCTGAAAGTTTTGAAGCCCACCCCTGGCTATTTTCAGTAACAAAAGTGACAAATTTAGGGAAGGGAGTAGCTTAGGAACGAGGGTCAACTCGGGAGTAAAGGCTCAAGTGGATGGTAGATGGTCCCTCCCAGAAGGAATAAAGAGGAGCGAAAAGGGAGTGGGGTTTGCAGGAGACAATTAGTTCAATTCATGAGGGTGAAGATCTGTTCCTGACTTCTTGCCAAGTAATTGCTGCTACAGCATGGCATTTGGAAGATATCAGCCTGGCAACTCTCCCAGCCTGATAAAGGTCTGTAGTTGTGAAATCTCTATGAAAGACTGTTGGCCGGGACTTTTCTGGAGGGGAATTCCCTTTGACCTCAATAAAAGAGGTTTTATCGGGACGAAGAGTCGGCTTCATGGTCTTGGGAAGCCCAGGTCAGAACAACTACCTACTCAAGCAATGAAGAGCATACAACCCAGGTGAAAGAACATAAGAAACCAACAACCAACAAATCTGGCTTATGACATTTCGAAGTCAAATAGCCATCCAAAACCACCGAGCTCTCCCAAATAACATGAAATCTAGTTTTTAACACCCACTCGTTGCATTTTTGGCTGCGGAAGCAAACTCTTGGGCTCAATGGATACTCTGTCGGATCAAATTGAATTTCTTTTCAGGGGCTTGCCTTACTAAGAAGCAAAATTTAGGATGAAGGGGATGAGAATCTACATTCACAAAGCAGGAAATTTTTCATTCCATTACTTGTTCTCGTGCTTTCTCCAGCTGCTGCACGAGATCTTCTCGCTCGTGGGGAGCAAAATGACGGGCTCCAACTTCTTCATCGCCAAGTCTTTGCTTGGCAATTGTCATCCGAAGAAGCTGCAAGAAAGAAAGAAAAAATCCAGAAGAATTGATAGCAGTGTTCAAATATCTTGGGGGGCTGCCCCCCAAAAGAGGGACTATTCTCCAAAGCAGGATTTGCCAACCTTTTGAACCTCAGGGACCACCAAACTCATAATTTTAGATCCCAGGGACCACTAACTGGTTCTGTGGGTGTGGCCTAATTTGTGGGTGTGGCTTGGTGGTCATGTGACTGGCTGGGCATGGCTTGTATATAAATATTATAAATATTTATATAAATATTGGTTTTTCTTTTTTAAAAAAGAGCAACTTTTACACAAAATCAGGCAAAGCAGGCAGATTGAGTTGCTCACAGAATCACAGATTCATTCAGAAATCTATCTATCTGCCATTGGCTAGCTCAGTCTGTTACATAAAATTTGCTTGCAAGCAAACTCACAAAATTAACTCACAACACATCATGTATGTAAATACTGAATTTCTTTATAAAAAAAGAGCAACAGATTGAGTTGCTCACAGAATCATTCAGTGATCTATCTATCTGCCATTGGCTAGCTCAATCTCTCAAATTTGATTGCCGTGAGTCTACACTGAATTTGCTTGCAAGCAAACCTTCAGTCCTGAGGGAGGTTCGGCTGTACTTAAAAGCAGAGCCGAAGATCTAAAGACTAGCTAGAAACCAAGAAATCCAACCATTTCCTGCTTTCTAGCTAATCTAAATCTCCCAGCACAGAGAACAGATGATGGTCAGAAAAAGGAAAAATAGAAATTTAGCAGGCAAGTTTACCGGGTAAGGAATGAGTGGGTGGGGAGGGTTCCCGTGGGCCATGTGGGCGGCGCAGCCTTGTGTTTCTGCGCAGCCTGGATTAATTGTTTTGGGGGGGAGTGCTCTTGGAGTGAGATTTCTCTGCGGACCACTAAAATTTTCTCACGGCCCACCAGTGGACCGCTACCCACCGGTTGGCAACCGCTGCTCCAAAGCACCTGAAGGCAGGACAAGGATGGAAACTCATCAAGGACAGAAACAACTTGGAACTAATGGTTATAAATCATAATTCTATTTAATTTATCCCCTACCTTGTTGTCTCCCTGAACTTCTCCCAGTCTTTGATGCAATTCTTTGATTTCTTCCCCTAAATGTTTATTTCGATCCCGGGAATCGCTCAGAAGCTGGGTGAGATTTGCCTAGAAAAAGAGCAACAAACACGGTCACGAGGAAAATCCAAAGATGCAACTGAGAAAAAAAAATCAGTTTTGCATTGGATTCTTTTCAAGAATTAAAATTCATACAAGTGAAGAAAAAAAAAGAAGCAAGCCATATGTGCATATTTAGTTTGCAGATAATAGATCAATAGCAACAGATGGCAACACAAATACGCAGGAATACTCTGGATGGTGAATCCTACCAAGTTTTTATTAGGTCTCTCTTATTGATCTTATCATTTATTTTATTTTTTTAATTTAATTTAATTTTAATATTTTCTTATCATTTATTTTATTTTTTGTTTAATTTAATTTTAATATTTTGTTTTCTTATTACTTATTTTATTTTTTAATTATTTTATTATGCGCATCTGGAACAGGCCCCATCTGTTCCTGTTCCTCCTCACACATCTCTGAGGAAAAAAAAACCCTCTTTATTTACACCTTGGGAATTAACTGCCTTGACCAACAGAAAGTCCAGGCAAGACTCTTGCAAGCAGTTAAATGAAACAATAGTCCTTATCAGCTCGTTTTGATAAATGCAAGGCCTGAGCTCACAGCAAGGAGGCTGCAAATTAAGTTAGAAAATAGACAAGCCTCAGTTCTGGCAAGGCAGTCTTTGTCGCACAAAACACACAAGGAGCGAACTTTCCAGAAATGCAAATGGTTGTCTGCGACAACCCAACCCCTCCCCATTCCTCCTATTTATTCCCCAGCCAGGGAGGGGCCAGTCAGCGTCCATGTTTGTTTTGCTTCCCCGAGCCGGCTTGTTGTCCTCTATTGTTCACCTCTCCTATCTGCTCTGCACATATGTGCAGCTGGAACAGGCCCCACCTATTCCTCCTCCTCGCTCCTCTCTGACTCCAAAGGCAGTTGCCTCTCCGGTATTATCGGACTGCCCTGGCTCTATCTCTGTGTGTCCAACACTGAACATCCATCAGAGCCTTCCCCAAGTTTTTCCCCAACTTCCTCATTGTCCGAGTCTGCCATCAGTTCCATTAGCAGCTGGCGAGCCACAACACCGAGATTTCCCTTCTTGAAAGAATTTGTGAATGGGAAATGTCACCTTTATTAGTCAGAAATAAAACCTACCTGTTTTCTTTTCTCCGGAGGAAGAGAGGGATCACCATCCTAAAAAAAGAAGAAGAGAAAAGGACAGGAAAATAAATTAGAAGAAAGAAATTCTAATTTTGCTAAACCTTTAGTAAAGTATTGTATCGCTGAACAGTAGGCATTAAAATGTTTCCGCTCTAAGCCTTTGCATAATGCTGTTAATCTGAATAATAATGTGAACGGTTTGGACAAAATCAGAATTTAAAAGGTGACAGTGGAATATTTAACCTCGCTCACTGCATTACCAGAAGGAAGGAGTGGTAGAGCTCTCGCTTGGCAATTAGGAGGCTGTGAGTTCAATCCTAGTAGAGGCAGATATTTCTCTCTATGGGCACAATGAGAATAGATCTGCTGAACAAAACTCCACACTGGTGACAGGAAAGGGCATCCGGCCAGTAAACACTCAACTCTATTCAATTGTCCAAACTCCACCCCACAAGGGATTATGAGGTCATTAAATGAAGATGATTGCATTATCAGAAGGACCCTATCCAAATTTTCAAACTAGCTACATACAATTAGTTCTTGGTATTTCTTCTTTAGCGATTGGTGCTTTTCCCGTAGTTGGTTAGCCATAAGCTTGAACTGGTCTCTTTCCTGTTGACAGGAATCAAGTTCCTTCGAGAGAATGAGGAGGGCTTCCTTCTTGCTCTCCAGTTTCCGTTTACATATCAGGTACTACAAGGAAACCAAGGCAAAACTTTAGCATTTGCTCCTTACAACGTGAAATGAAAATTCAGAGACATTTCTATGTAAAGAAGAAGGAAAATCAAGTATTTCCCAAATTAAGATTTGTGTCAATGTCTATGGAGATTCTTAATCATCCAGGTCATGGGGCATCCCAAAGGTTTAACAGATATTAACAGAGTTGGAAGGGACTTTGTAGGTCATCTAGTCCAACCCCCTACCCAAGCAGGAGACGCTACACAATGTCTGACAAATGGCAGTCCTATCCTTTTTTTATTATTATTATTAAAATTTATATATTTACAGTAATTCAATCTTTCATTTCAACAGTGTGTCCACTGGGTACATATGTCTTGTGCTAACAATTGTGATTAATATTTTTCTTACCAATATAACAATAATCATATTTTCTTTATAATTATTAGTTCTTATATCTATTATTTTTTACCAATCTTAACTTATTTCTCTATATATTCATCTACTCCATTTTAACTTATTTAGTTTTCCAACCATTGGTAAAATAAATCCCATAACATGTAATATTCAGTTTCTTCTTTTTCTTTAATTGCCTGTGTTAATCTATTCATCTCTGCACATTCAAATATTTTCTCCATCACTTCGCCCTCTGCCTGTATCTTATCATTTTTCCAGTTCTAAGCAAATATAATTCTAGCTGCTGTTAATACATGAATAATTAAATGTGGGTTTTCTTTACTATAACCCTCAGGTACCATCCCTAATAAAAATATTTCAGGTTTCAAACCTATGTGTTGCTTTATCGGGTTTTTTTCCAACCACGTGTGCATTTTTGTTCAATATCTTTTAGCTTCTGCACAAGACCACCACATATGGTAATATGTTCCCGGTGTCTGGTGGCACTTCCAGCATTTGGCTGATTTATCTTTAAACATCTTTGCCAGTTTTGCTGGTGCAAAGTGCCATCCATGAAACATCTTACATGAATTTTCTTTATATGCTGTCGATATTGTTAATTTATAATTCCTTTCCCATAACGTCTTGGCAGTCCAATCCTTGAGAGTGGGTTTTTTTTCCAAAAAGCAACTGGACTTTCCATAAACCCTCTTTCTCTTCTCCCTAGCCCTTGGGAACCCCAACTGAAACTCAGGCTATTGTTAATCCCAAATGTCTGTAGCCTGAATTATTTTCATTTACATCAATATTTGAAAACCTGCCATAAACGTTCTCAACTTGATATCTTGGCACCTCCCTTGATATAGCTGGAGCCACAGTTTGAGAATGGTTTTTACCCCCTCTCATTTAAAAAAGCAAAACTCAATCTTATAATGAACTTGTGAAAGGACGTTTGAAGCTTAAATAATAATGATGCGCATAAATAATTTACACACACACACACACAAATGTGATTTCAGATCCAGGGCTGCATTGATGAAGCTCATATTTCACTTAGCTGGATACTTCCAAGGACAAACTTGGTAATATAAACCAAGAAGACGGGAGGTTTTTAAGGAGAGACTGGACAGCCACTTGTCTGCAATGGTATAGGATCTCCTGCTTGAGCAGGGGGCTGGACTAGAAGACCTCCAAGGTCCCTTCCAACTCTCTTATTGTGTTATGTTGCAGATTCATTATTGCAGAGTAGTGCTTCTTAACCATTTTAAAGATTCAACTCCGGGATATGTTATAGGAAGAAGTGAGAGGTAAATAAATATTGAAATAGCAAGATTGATAAGATAAACTTTATTGTCATTTTTTTTATTCTGAACACACTGGCACATGTGAAACATGAAATTCTGCTGCCTGCTCTCAAAAGAAAATATATATCTACACACACACATACATACTGCAGGTGACTCTGGGATACAAGTGTCATAAATGTGAATCAGTTTCCAAGCAACCAAATTTTTAATGTGATTTTATTTTATTTTATTTATTATTTTATTTTATTTATTATTTTATTTTATTTTATTGATGTTTTATGTTGTTATTTTATTTTATCTTTTATTATATTTTACTTTATTTATATATTATTTTTTATTTTATTTTTTATTTTATTATTTGTATTATATTATCTTGTATTTTATTTTATATTTTATTTTATTTGTTTATTTGATATTTTTTGTTATTTTATGTTATTTTTTATTTTATTTTATTTAATATTTTTATTTTTATTTTATTATTTATATTATCTTGTATTGTATTGTATTTTTTATTTTATTTATTGTATTTTATGTCATTGTATTTTAATTTAATTTTTCTACGAGGGGAAGCAAGGATCAAAACGCAAGTCATTCTCAACTTCCAAAAAGTTCATTTAGTGTCCGTCCCAAATTATGACGGCACTGAAAAAAGTGACTTATGATGACCGTAACAAGAAAGCAGGACTAGTTTTCCTTTTGTATCAGACGGTAATTCTTTCCTCTGAGCTATTTTTATCCATAAATCTGTTTTAGACCTTGTTAATTCTGAAACGGCAAATGGTTTTACAACCAGATAAACCCAGTTCACAAAGGAATAATCTCCCAGCGCCTGCCCCATTAAAATATGCAGGCATGTCAGTTTAAACATCAGAAATGAAGACTGGAAAAAGCTTAAATGAAGGCCGTTTTTCAGTTGTGCAAACACACACAATTTCCCCTGACTTCCCTAAGCCATCCCATCTCTTTTCTTAAATTTTTTTTATTGAAAATAAACATTAAAAATATTGAATGTGGTGGTCTTCTTTGACGTACATTTCAGTCAATATATTTTACATTAGAAAAGATCAAAAGATATAAACATTTATATACATATATATATATATCTACATATATCTACGTACACACACACGCACATATATCTACATCAGGGGCAAGATTCAAAAAAATTTACTACCGGTTCTGTGGGTCGGGTGGGGCTTGGTAGGCGGGGCTTGGTGGGCGTGGCAGGGGAAGGATACTGTAAAATCTCCATTCCCACCCCACTCCAGGGGAAGGATACTGCAAAATCATCTCGCTAACCTACTTTCCAGCTCCATTCTCCTGTGCAAAAGAAGACCCAGCCGATCAACTGGGACTCGGGACAGTCAGAGGTGGTATTTGCCGGTTCTCTGAACTACTCAAAATTCCTGCTACCGGTTCTCCAGAACTGGTCAGAACCTGCTGAATACCACCTCTGATCTACATACACACGCACATATATATACATATACGCACACATGCACATATATATACATACATACACACACATTTAAGCTCTGTACCATTTTAGTTCTTATTCTTATACCTCAGGTATAAGTTCTCTCACCTCATTTCTATTTCATTTTGAATTCTTATTTCTTATTTTGTAAACTCTCCTTCCTGTCTCTCCAATAATAAAATGTGTTTCATATTTTATAATATTCTGATTTATCTTGTTCTTTCAATTCTAGTGTCGACCTATCCATTTTGGCACATTGTAAAATCTTATCAATCATAGCATCTCTGGATGCCTGAAACCTGGTTACGGTTAAAAGCCATCAAAGGAATACAATGCTTTCAAAACTCTTCATATTGGAATCACATTGGATACCATAGACACGATCATTTTGTATTGACCATAAAGGGGCATAGCACAAAGGCAACACAGTCACATAAGCAAGAAGAGTCCCTTTAATTATCTCCAACTTTGCCCCCAATGTCCAGGTTACCTTTGGCTGGAGAAAAAACTCTCCCAAGAACAGTCTTTTAAGTGGAGGAAATTCAGTCCAAAAACAAAGTACATACAAACTGTAACTAAAAATCCACACAAACCATGCTGCAGCAATTAACTTGACAGGGCAGGAGAAAGAATTGCAGACTTGAAAGACCAGCAAAACACACAGTTGGGAAGATGCCAGGAACCCAGATAAGCCTCAACAATACCAGATAATTCACGATTTCGCTCTCAACAGTTGGCTGTGCGCAACTCCCCTTTTTAAACATTCCCAGCTGCAGCTAATGAAGGGAATCAGAGCCCTTTCCTCCCCCGTAAGCGATACAACCCATGTTGCTCCTTTCTCCATTCCTCCTTGTGTGCCCTAAGAGGAAGAGGGGGTGAGCCTTGGTCTTCCTCTGAACTCCCTCTCCCTTGTTCTACCTCTTTCCTGCTCTGCCCAGCCAGACTTTGCCCTTCCCCAGTTTCCTCCACAGCCAAGGGAGCCATTCTCCCACTCCTTGTCAGCTGCTTGGCCTCCCCCTCCGAATCAGATTCCAACAGGGGCATGACATCATACATGCAGAAAGCTGCTGACTATTCAGGCTCGTATTAGTTTATGGAAACATCAGGACTCTAAAAATAAAGTGCAGAGAAGACCATCGAAGATGATTAAGGGACTAAGAGGCTAAAACAGAACCAACAGTTGCAGGAATTGGATATGAAAAGAAGGTTTAATGAAAAGAAGGACTAAGGGGTGACATGATAGAAGCCCAATATCTCAGGGCTGCCCCAAAGAAGAGGGAGTCAAGCTATTCTCCAAAGCTCCTAAAGGCAGGACAAGAAGCAATGGGTGGAAACTAACCAAGGAGAGAAAGAATCTAAAACTAAGGAGGAATTTCCTGACAGTGATGACAATTAACCAGTGGAAGTACTTGCCACCAGAAGTTGTGAATGCTCCAACACTGGAGGTTTTTAAGAAGAGATTGGGCAACCAAGCCTGCCAAGCCACGGTCACAGAACCGGTAGTAAAAAAAATTTGAATCCCACCACTGGTGCAATATATTCTGTTAGCAACATAAATTCTGGGCTCCATTGTAAGTCGAGGACTACCCATCTTGCCTGGGTGCCTCCATATGGTTTCTCTGGCAATAATGTAAAGTTTGCTTTGCACCCTATTTTTCCAGGATGTTTTCAGCTTCTCGGTCTCCTCAACATCCGGAGAATTTTCTACCCAAGTCTTGAACTTCCTGGAGATTTGGAATCCAAATCCCTAACCAGGTGTGACTCGGCTCTTAAGATAGCAAGCGAAGGTTGGTTAAATATTACACCCCAGCAAGACCAAACAGAGACGTGGACACACGCAGTGCAAACACAAAGCCTTTGTTGCTTTTGTTGCAATGGCTCCTTGGGACATTTATTTGCTCTGGCCTGAAAGTCATTCCATGCCTATCAAAGCTTGTGTGACATTTTCCTAAGAGCCAACAGCAGGCCTGAGGCTTGAAAGCAGAATCAGGCAAAGAAATCTCAAATATTTCTGGATCGCTGACAAGGGAGGGAGGGAGGGAGGAAGAAGGAAGGAAGGAAGGAAGGAAGGAAGGAAGGAAGGAAGGAAGAAAGAAAGAAAGAAAGAAAGAAAGAAAGAAAGAAAGAAAGAAAGAAAGAAAGAAAGAAAGAAAGAAAGAAAGAAAGAAAGAAAGAAAGAAAGAAAGAAAGAAAGAAAGAAAGAAAGAAAGAGGAAGGGAGGGAGGAAGGAAGGAAGGAAGGAAGGAAGGAGAAGGAAGGAAGGAAAACATGAAGAAAGGAAGGAAAAATGGTAGGAAGGAAAAGATAGAAGAAAGGGACAAAGGGGGGAGGAAGGGAGGGAGGAAAGAAGGAAAGAAAAGATGGTAGGAAGGAAAAGATAGGAAGGAAGGTAGGAAAGGATGGTAGGGAGGAAAAGATAGAAGGGACAGAGGGAGGGAGGAAAGAAAACATGAAGGGAAGGAAAAGATAGAAGGAAGGAAGGAAGGAAGGAAGGAAGGAAGGAAGGAAGGAAGGAAGGAAAGGATGGTAGGAAGAAAAAGATAGGAGGGAGGGAGGGAGGAAAGAAAACATGAAGGGAAGGAAAAGATAGAAGGAAGGAAAGAATGATAGGGAGGAAAAGATAGAAGGGAGGGAGGGAGGGAGGAAAGAAAACATGAAAGGAAGGAAAAGATAGAAGGAAGGAAGGAAAGTATGGTAGGAAGGAAAAGATAGAAGGAAGGAAGGAAAGTATGGTAGGAAGGAAAAGATAGAAGGAAGGAAGGAAAGTATGGTAGGAAGGAAAAGATAGAAGGAAGGGAGGGAGGAAGGGAAGGAAGGAAAACATAAAACAAGAAAGTAAAAGATGGATGGATGGGGGAGTGGACAGACGGACGGACGGACGGAAGGAAGGAAGGAAGGTTACGGCCATCCTTCACAGCCCCTTCTTTGGCTATTCACACCACTTCCTTGACCAATCACAGGTAGTCCTCGCTTTACAACTGTTCATTTAGTGACTGTTCAAAGTCACAATGACACTGAAAACCGTGGCTTAGGCTCCTTTGTCATCATTTGTGATCCAAATCCGGACGCTTGGCAACTGACTCCTATTTACGATGGTCACAGGGTCCCCGGGGGGGGGGGTGACGGGATCCCCTTTGGCGACCTTCCCACAAGCCAAGCCCATAGGGGAAGCCTGATTCACTTAACAACCCGGCGACTCCCTTAACAACTGCAGGGATCCACTTAACGAATGTGGCCAGAAAGGCGGCAAACTGACCCGCCATTCCCTTCATGGCCACCTCACTTAGCAGGACAGGCAATTTTCAACCCCAACAGTGGTCGTAAGTCCGGGACTTCCTCTAGGGCAAGAGTTAGGAGGTCCGTCCACCGAGGTTTGCTACGTCTGGATTCCCTGTTGCTTGGGCTTTGCTTGTTTGGAACCTGTTGGGTTAGTTTTTAAGTCCACAAGAGGCACGGCAAACAAAAGTTACATTCAATCATTGTTCGTCTGTGTGTGTGTGTGTGTGTGCATGTGGCTACTCAGCAGAAAGTACACACTGTGAGACTGTGAGTTACCGAACAATCACAACACGCAGATCGATTTCCCAAGGAGGAAGCATATAGAATGCAGAAGAACAGGATTGGAAGGGGCCTCAGAGATCTTGTAGTCCAACCCTCTGCTCAAGCAGGAGACTCTAAACAATATCAATCAATCAGAATAGAGCTGGAAAGGGAGCTTGGAGGTCTTCTAGTCCATCACCATCACCCCCGCTCAAGCGAGAGACCCTAAACCAAGGGTCTTCAAACTTGGAAAGTTTAAAGACTTGTGGACTTCAATTCCCAGAATTCCTGAGCTAACACGGCTGGAGAAGGAATTCTGGGAGTTGATGTCTTAAACTGGCAAAGTTTGAAGACCCTTGTGATAGATGATAGATAGATGATAGACACATGCATAGATAGATGTTTGATAGATGATAGACTGATTGATAGATAGGTAAATAGGTAGGTACGGAGAGAGAGAGAGATGATAGATAGATAGATAGACCTCCTCCTCCTCCTCTCTCTTTCTCCTCCTTCACCGTCCTCCACCTCCCTCTCTTCTTCCCTCTTTCTCCTTCTCTCTTCCTCCTCCTCCTGCCTCCCTCTCTTCCTTCTTCTCTCTCTTTCTCCCCTCCTCCTGTTCCTCTCTCCTCCTTCTCCTTCCTCCTCCTCTTCCCTTTCTTCTTCTCTCTCTTCCTCCTCCTCCCTTTCTCCTTGTCTCTTCCTCCTCCTCCTGTTTCCCTCTCTTCCTTCTTCTTTCTCCCCTCCTCCTCCTTTTCCTCCTTCTCTCTCCTCCTCCCTTCTCTTCCCTCTTTCTCCTCTCTTCCTCCTCCTTCTCCTTCTCCTCCTCCCTCTTTTCCTCTTTCTCCTTCTCCCTCTTCCTCCTCCTTTTTCACCTTCCCTCTTTCTCCTCTCTTTCTCCTCCTCGTCCTCCCTCCTCCTCCGACCAACCGAGGCATCTCCCCCAACCACTCATTCCGATCGCCTGGATTCCCTGGGCTGGCCGGAGCCGAGCGCGCAGCAGGCCAAGCGGGGCCCGAACGCCGCCGCCCGCCCGCCGCCGTGGTTGCCCTCCGGCCCGGCCCGCCCGTGGTCCCCACAGCCCCTCGGCCCTCCCCGCCGGCGCCCTCACCTCGCCCACCAGCCCCTGCCAGTCGCTCTCGCTGCGGCTGCCGTTCATGGCTCCTGCCCCGCCTCGGCCGCCTGCCTTCCCGCGACGCGGCCGGCCAAGAGGCGGTCCCTGCGGAAAGCCTCCCCGCCGCCGCTGCCGCCGCCTCGTTCAGCGGCTTTCCGGCTTGGCCGCAAGAGCAGGGCACGGAGAGACCCTCGAGGTCATCTAGTCCGACCCACGCTATCGGTAGTCCTCGGCTTACGACTACCGTTCAGCCCCAGAGTTCTGCTGCTAAGCGAGACATTGTCAAGGCAACCTATGACCCCGTTTTATGACTTTTCTCACCACGGTCGCTAAAGCGAATCCTGTGCAGCTGTTAACTCAGCAACTGGTTCTTAAGTGAATCTGGCTTTCCCCCATGGACTTGGCTGTCAGAAGGTCGCAAAAGACAATCACGTGACACCCCCAGGGACACTGCAACCGTCGTAAGTGTGAGTCAGACTCCAAGCCTCTGAATTTTTTGCTCCTGTAACCCCCCCTGGGGATGCTAGGACAGTCGCAAGTGTGAAAAACGGTCCTGGGTCCCCCCCTTTTTTTCAATGCTCTCATAACTTTGAACGGTCACTAAATGAACCGTTGTAAGTCGAGGACTACCTGTGTTTCTTACCACCCCATGTTTTGAATGGTCATAAGTGGAGGTTTCTGGAGGACATACCTCCAGATGTGGATGCTCCAACACTGGAAGTTTTAAAGAAAAGGTTGGACAGCCATTTGTCTGAAGGAGTGTAGGGTTTCCTGCCTAGGCAGGGGATTGGACTAGATGACCTACAAGGTCCCTTCCAACTCTGTTATTCTATTCTATCCGGAGAACAGCCTGAGACAAGAAGATCATTTTATGACACTTTTATCAGAATATTCAGACAAAAGGGAGTCCTCTCATTCAAATAGTTCACACACACACACAAATGCAGGAGGAAAGTTGGATGGACTGGATAAAAGCCCTTCCCTTTGGCACAGGAAATCAGTTATATGCAGACAAACATACTACATATTTGCATACAATTAATATCACACATGTTCATTAAAATGAAACCTGATGTCAGAATAGTAAGGAAAAAGGCTGTTTTGAATTCACAAAAGAGATAAACCAGACCCCAATTTTTAAGAAACTTTTTTCTTTTTAATTTTTTTTTAATTTTTATAACAAAAACAACAAAACCATCTTTCAGTTATACGGTGTGTCAGCTGGGTACATACTGTATATCTTGTGCACATAATAATATTTGTATACATTTCTTACTGAGTTTACATTCATATTATAGCCTATTCAACATTATACCATGGTATATCATTATTGCAGTGTCTTTAAATTTCTCGCTTCATTTTCCAACCATCCATAAAAATAAATCCCAAATCTTACTGAATTGACACTCATATTATAGCCTATTCAGCATTATCTATCATAGTATATCATTATTACAATGTCATTCAATTTCTTGCTTTATTTTCCAACCATCCATAAACTAACAAACTTTTTTCTTATCTGGAGATAGTCTTCAGTCTATTTATCTTTTCAGTTTGGGAATGTTAAAAGCTACCCAATCTGTAATGAGCTTGGATGAGGGAAAATAAGTCAAATTAAAATACAAAGTAACTATGCTTGAAATGCAAATTAAATACAAAATAACTATGTTTAATATACAAGGTAAAATATAAAGTCACTCTTCTTAAAATGCAAAGTAAATATAGTTTACTTTGCATTTTAAACAGTTACTTTATATTTTGCCTTGTATATTAAACATAATTACTTTATATTATAGTAACTGTGTTTAAAATGCAAAGTAAAATACAAAGTAACTATGTTTAATATACAAGATAAGATATAAAGTCACTCTTCTTAAAATGCAAAGTAAATACATTTTACTTTGCATTTTTAAACATAGTGACTTTATATTTTACCTTGTATATTAAACAATTACTTTATATTATAGTAACTATGTTTAAAATGCAAAGTAAAATATAAAACAACTGTTTAAAACGCAAAGTAAAATACAAAGTAACTACGTTTAATATACAAAGTAAAATATAGTCACTCTGCTTAAAATACAAAATAAATACATTTTACTTTGCATTTTAAACATAGTTACTTTATATTTTGCCTTGTATATTAAACAGTTACTTTATATTATAGTAACTATGTTTAAAATGCAAAGTAAAATATAAAGTATGTTTAAAACGCAAAGTAAAATATAAAGTAACTATGTTAACTAACCAATTACAAAATCTTGTCATGTGCCCCTCAGAAGTTGATTTATGACTGCTTGCTTAGTGGCCAGTCAGAGTTACGACGGACTCTCAAAAGCTACTTATGATCCAGTTACTGATCATAGTTACAACATTTAATTCCGGTTTGGCTGCCGGCTTCTTCTGGTTACGCTAATGTTTTCAAGGTGCTTACAGATGAGTTTCTTTGTGATACCTTCTAGAATTTGCCAGTTATCAATGCGCAAATGATTGGTTTGCTGGATTTTCTTTTTTTCCTCCTTTTTAAAGATGATGGAGCCACAATTGCTCTCCTTGGCAGCTCACCTGCTCCCCAAAATTTATCCAGGGTAACCCATAAGGATTTATATCTGATTCCAATATTTGAGGGTCTGCCACAGAGAGGAGGAAGGGGTCAAGCTACTCTCCAAGGCATCTGAAGGCCAGACAAAGAATAATAATGGATGGAAACTAACCAAGGAGAGATTCAACCTGGAAATTAGGAGAAATTTCCTGACAGTGAGGACAATCAACCAAAGGAACAGAAGCCTTCAGAAGCGGTGGGAACTTCATTCCTGGAAGCTTTCAAGGAGAGACTGGACTGCCCTCTGTCAGAAATGGCATAGGTTGGACAAGATGACCTACAAGGTCCCTTCCAACTCTAGTATCCTATATTCAATGGAACAGGAGTTGCCTACAACTTCTGAAGGCAACTCCTGTTTCTGTGGGAGCTTCATTCCTGGAGGCTTTCAAGAAGAGACTGGACTGCCCTCAGTCAGAAATTGTGTGGGGTCACCTGTTTGGATGGGCGAGGGTTGGACTAGATGACCTACCAGGTCCCTTCCAACTCAGTTAATCTGTAATAATTTGGCCAGACTACCAGCTAGGACCACAATTCATCCAGTTTCAATCCTGCTACTCCAGCTCAGACTTTTCTTTATGGCAGGTGGAGGTTCATTTAGCCTTCTCATTTAGCAACTGACGCATTGATTCTTTTCCTTTGAACACTTCAGCCCAACCGTTGTGTTATTTTTAGCCTCTTTTGCTAATCTCAGCTAATTCTGAGCTTTCTTGACAGTGTTACTGTAAAGTTCTGGGCCTTTCTATGCTTTTTAGTATCTTCTTTAGGAATTAAGGCTTCCTTTGCTCATTAGCTTTTCTAAACCTTGTAATTTGTCCCATTGTTGCTCTCTTTCATTAAAATCCACATTTTTTAAAAAAAAGAAAGCCTGACCTGTGTGTTTGACCTGTTCTCAAGTTTGATTCATTAATCAATCTCTGCCATCAGTTTTTTTTTTTACATTCAGGGGATGAGTAATACATCAGATTGTCAACCTTGGTGTCAGGATTCCGGAGATCACCCTAATTAAATCAGAAGCCTGGAGCCAAGCTTTTAAAAACTTCAAAAGATTTATTAGGAGCAACATGCCAGCATGACCTGTATGAAGCCGACTCTGAGACACATAATTTACAATCACTACAATTGCTATAACTGTCCAAAGGTAAGTAGTAGGGCAGTTCCACCCTCCCTCATCCCCACCCAAGCTTAATTTTTACCCATCCACTCTGGAGTGGATAGGATCTTAATTAGGGCTTATTTGGGGATAGGCCTTATATTGGACATGTGAAAAATCAAGCTAGGACTTACTTTCAGGGTAGGTCATATTTTCGGGGAAACGGTATTTAATCAGATGCACAGATGGTATTAAATATCAAGCAGAAATGGTTAATAACCTGTGAAGTTAGGCAATTTTCCCTGTCTCTTGAAAAAGTTAGCATGGGGGAGAACCTGAGATTCCAGTTTGACAGATTTGCATAAATTTGGATCAATTACCCTGCATAACACTCACAATTAGGTTCTTTGGAATTATATAACAGGTGAATCATGCAATCATCTGTATTGTTTATTCGTTTTTTCATTCCTAACTTTCTGCACCATCAATCATTATCTCCTCCTGACTCCATCTGCTTCTTATGCCGAAACCAATTTGTATTCTCTTTCTGGTGTTAGCCTCTAAACTTTTCTAACCTTGCAAATTCGGTTTACAGAAGTATTTTAATATTGCACTGAGCTTAGTCGTGGAGTGAGAACAATGGTGAGTTGCTGCCAGTTCAGACCGATTATAGCGAAGCAGTACGAATGACAATCAGCTGGCCCCACCCACCTGGCCCCGCCCTACCCTGTCTTACGTTTCCTTCTTTTGCAGCTCAGCTGATTCGCATGCAAAGTGGATTACCGTGCCTCAGCTGTTCTACTTACCAGGGGAGGAGAGTAGGTAAGGTGGAGAGGTTCAAATTGGTCTTTATTGATCACAGAACCGATTGTGGTTGCAGCCCACTACTGAGTGAGAAAGGAAAACATCCCAACTAACCCAGAGTGTAAATTGCAAAAAAAAAAAAAATGCGTTCAAGTTGTAGACAGCAAAATGCCTCCTGCTACATTTCATGAACTACTGACATTTTGCATAGAGAACTATACATCTATTTATTTATTTATTTATTTATTTATTTATTTATTTATTTATTTATTATTTATTTATTTTTGTCAATTGCTTACAAGATAATAGGTATAAGTAAAAACATAGTTATGAATACATGGATACATATAAGAAAAATAAAAAAATAAAAGGAACAATAGGACGGTAGGCACGTTGGTGCGCTTATGCATGCCCCCTACAGACCTCTTAGGAATGGAGTGAGGTCAGTAGCAGACAGTGTAAGGATTGCAAGATGAAAACATAGGTATCACTCACTCTCTTGGCTCTTTCATTTTCAGAATCCTGGCTAAATCAAGGGTGGTAACTTGGAAACTTCCAAAATTAGGGTATAAATTCTATTTCTTTTATAACAATTTCCTTATTTAACTATAATGAAATTGGTATTAAATCCACCAGATGGCACTCTTATGATCTATTAAATAAAGGACACATTACGCATTAAATCCAGCTACTGTAATGTGACTAGATTTTTTTTAAAAAAAATTGCATTTAATTAACAAAATATTCTTTTTAACTCATTTCTACCATGATAACTTTTCAGCTTCTCTTCTTGTTACTAATTTGCAGCACCCTAATCCAATCTGTATTTTTTTCAGTGGAAAGGATTAGAAGATGCTTTTCCTTAAAAGTAAGAAAGGTTAGCATTACCAAATGGAGATGTAATATATGTTTCCCCATCAATGCAGTTATTGTAGAAGCAAAGCAAGACACACACACACACACACACAAAGCCACAGAAGACAAATATACATATTAAGAGCAATCACCGATAATGTGAATTATTTGAATCATAGAAATACGTGCTCCTTTTCAAAGGATATTAAGCATTTGCATGTTCCTGTGACTAACGAACCGAGGGGAGGACTTCGGCTTAATGAACATCCTGCATAGCCTGTAATTAGGGAAGCAAAATAACTTCTACAGCTGCATGTGGGATCAGCTGTGTGATGAAGCAAATGGCTCCCTGGGAGGACTCTGTTCCATGCAGGACTTCCTGTCTTGATATCTCCTCCTCTAGTTCTTTTCTTTGGATATCTATGGCTCGGGTCCCTTCTGCAGGGCCCTATCAGTCACTTGAAGGGATACGTTTCCTGCCCGAGCAGTGGGTTGGACTGGATGACCTCAGAGGTGGGCTGCACATAATGTAACAACTGGTTCATCTAGTGCAGAACCGAAAATGGGACTTCACGTACGCAGGCACACTTCATACGATAATAAGACGCAGGCAAGCAAATCTTGGCCAATAAGAATTCTATTCTATTCTACTCTACTCTACTGTACTCTACTCTACTCTACTCTACTCTATTTTTTCCATTTTTATTAATTCTATTCTGTTCTATTCTACTCTACTCTATTTGTTCCATTTCTATTCTATTCTACTTTTCCATTTATATTAATTCTGTTCTGTTCTACCATATTCTACTCTATTTTTCAATTTCTATTAATTCTATTCTATTTTATTCTACTCTACTTCCATTTTTATTAATTATGTTCTGTTCTATTCTACTCTACTTGTTCCATTTCTATTAATTCTATTCTATTCTACTTTTCCATTTCTATTAATTATGTTCTGTTCTGTTCTATTTTTTCCATTTCTATTAATTATGTTCTGTTCTGTTCTACTCTATTTTTTCCACTTCTATTAATTCTATTCTATTCTACTCTATTTTTTCCATTTCTATTAATTCTATTCAATTCTACTCTACTCTACTTTTCCATTTCTATTAATTCTGTTCTATTCTATTCTACTCTACTTGTTCTATTTCTATTAATTCTATTCTATTCTACTTTAATCTAACTTTTTTCCATTTCTATTCTGTTCTACTTTATATTTTCTATTCCATTCTTCTATTCTTAAGAGGAAATTCATGCAGGCTATAAGATGGACGGGTCCCACTGCCTGTCACAGAGAAGGAGGGTTGTTAAAATTGAAATATCTGTAGCCAGCAAATGCTAACTTTGGATTTGTGGTGAGATTGCACAAGCTTAATTTGAAGACTCGAGATTATAAAATGGGCTATTATCGCAATTAGCATATGGAGGACTTTATAACCCCGTCATATCCGCTAACTCATTTTTCCCATGGACATTTAAAATCAGGAGCGTATTGATAATAGCAGATGGTGAGGGTTTTTTTTTATTAATCACTGACCTCACATTTTCCACAAGGAAGTCCAGAAATTGCAATACGGCACCTGCTTCTGAAAACAATTCAGTCAGCAGAGCCACGTCCACAAAAATTCAAACAGCCACATGGGTGAAATAAAGGCTCATTTTTCACACAATTCGGTCATAATGTCCAAACAGAAAATAGAAATGTGTTGACGGATGCAAATCAACGAATAATGCCAGGCTAAGACCAAAGCCTTTCCAGAGTGACCTTCAGAGATTTGTGCTGACAGTAAAAGAAGGCGGGGGGGGGGAGAGAATTTGCAGAAAAGTACAAACTGAACTGGAAAGATGTAGAAAGAAAGACAAGAAAAGACGGGAAGAAAGAAAGTAATAAGAAAGGAAAAGAAAGGAAGAAAGGAAAGAAAGAGAGAAAGGAAAGAAGAAAGGGAGGAGAGGGGGAAGGAAAAGAAAAAGGAAAAGAAAAAAAAGAACAAGACAGAGGAAGACAAGAAAGAAGAAAGAAGGAAAGAAGAAGAAGAAAGGAAAGAAAAGGGAAAGTGGAGAAAAGAGAAAGGAAGGAGGGAAAGGGAAGGATAAGGAGGGAAAGGAAGCAGAAGAAAAAAGAAAGTAGAAAGATGTTGAGAAAGAAAGAAAGAAAAGAAAAGGAAAAGAAAGGAAAAGAAGAAAAGAAGCGAAAGAAAGAAGAGAAGAGAAAAAGGATGAAAGAAAAAAGAAAAAGAAACGAAAGGAAGAAAGAAGAAGAAAGAAAGAAAAAGAAAGAAAGACAAGGAAGAAAAGAAAAAGAGGAAGAAAAGAAAGAAGAAGAAAGAAAAAAGAAAGAAAGAAAAAAAGGAAGAAGAGGGTAAAAGAAAGAGAAAAGAAGAAGAAAGAAGAAGACAGAAAAAGAAAGAAAAGAGGAAATAAGCGAAAGAGAAGAAAGGCAAGAAAAAGAAGAAAAGAAAGAAAAGAAAGGAAGAGAAAGAAAGAAGACAAAAGAAAAAGAAGGAAGGAACGAAAAAAAGAAAGAAAGAAGAAAAAAGAAAAGAAAGAAAAGAAAGAAAAAGAAAGAAGCAAAGGAAAGAAAGAAAAAGAAAAAGAAGAAAGAAAGAAAGAAAGGGAAAGAAAAGGAAAGGAAAAGAGAAAGAAAGAGAAAGAAAGGAAAAGAAAAGAAAGAAAAAGAACAAAAGGAAAGAACGAAGAACACAAGAAAAAAGATGAAAAAGAAAAAGAAAAAGAAAGAAGAAAAGAAAAGGAAAGAAAGAAAGAAGAAAAGAAGAAAGGAAAAGAAAAGAAAGTGAAAAGAAAGAAAGAAAGAAACGAAAAAGAAAGACGAAAAAGAGAGTGAAAAAAAGAAGGAAGGAAAAGGGAAAAGAAAGAAAGAAAGAAGAGTGAGAAGAAGGAAAAGCGCGAAAGAAAGAAACAGAAAGAGAAAAGAATAGGAAAGAAAGAAAGAAAGAAGAAAGAAGAAGAAAAGAAGAAAGAAAGAAAGAAAAAGACAAGAAAAGAAAGAAAGAAAAGAAGGGAAAAAAGCAAAAGAAAGGAGAAGAACAAAGATAAGAACGAAAAAAAGAAAAGAAAGAAAAAAGAAAAGAGAAAGAAAGAAAGAAAGAAAAAGAAAGAGAACGAAAGAAGAGAAGAAAGAACGAAGAAAATAGCAAAGAAAGATTGGAAGAAGAAAAGAAAGAAAAGAAAGCAAAGAAAATAAAAGAGAAAGAAGAGAGGAGGAAGAAGAGTAAAGAAAGAGGGAGGGGAAAGGGAAGAGACAAAAAGAAAAGATAGAAGAGAGAAAAGAAAGAAGGAGAGAAAGGGGAAGCGAAAAAAAAAAAAAAAAAGCATAAAATATTCAAAAGTAAGAAAATAAAACAGAAAAGAAGAAAAAAACAAAAAAGAAATTAAAAGACAAAACAAGAAAAAAAAAATAAAAACTAAAAAAAAAGAAACAAAACAAAAAAAAAAAAGAAAATAAAAAAAAGAAAAAACAAAAACAAAAAAAAAAAAGAAAAAAAAAAAAATAGAAGATAAGACAAAATAAAAAACAATGAAATATAAAAGAAAAAATAAAAAATAAAGAAAAAAAAAAAAGAAAGAAGAAGAAAAGAAGAAAGAAAGAAAGAAAGAAAGATAAAAGAAAGAAAGAAAGAAGAAACAAGAAAGAAAAAGAAAAGCAGAAAGAAAGAACGCACACGGGTGGGATCTATTTCTGAGCTGCTTGAGATCCATTGGCACCTAATGAGGAGATTTAAAAATTAGAAAAGGATTGTGATCAAGTTAGACTCAGTTCCTGAAATTTATATGGGTATTTCCATATAGCTTTTTAAGCAACATTACAGAAAAAATGGTTTGTTGTAACCCTTTTCCCCCTTGATATGTAAATGTATGTGTATGTTTAACTCTGCAGTTTCACTGACAACTCTAGGACTCTCTGTTGATCCCCATCCACCCCTAACAAGGTCCAGATTTGCTCCAGTTTTGGAAGCCATCCAAGATCAACAAGATCCTACTATTTAATTGAGCTGCCATGCCCCAGCATATAACTTTTATATACTATTGTTGCTCTCTAGCCCCATCTAGTGGCTGGAGGGACAAATATGCCCAACGTAGAATCTTTATATACTGTCGTTGCTCTATAGGCTGTTTAAAGACTGTTGGCCAGGACTTTGCTGGAGAGGAATTCATTTAACCTAAATAAAAGAGATTTTATTGGGATGAGAAGTTGGCTGCGTGCTTTTGGGAAGCCTAGGCCAGAACATATAAGAAGTGAGTTGTATGGGGTTATCGTCATCTACTCTAATCTAAAGTCTAGAGTCGGCTAGTCTAAAGAAAGAAGAATTAGGGATGACTGATAGCAGAATTCCAGTACTTGAGAAGCTGCCTCAAAGAAAAGGGAGTCAAATTGTTCTCCAAAGCACTTGAGGGCAGGACAAGAAACCATGGTTGGGAACTAATGGAGGAGAGAAGCAACCTGGAATTAAGGAGAAAACTTCCAGTCAGGAAAATCAACCTGTGGAACAGAAGTTGTGGGTGCTCCATAAAAGAGTCTAAGACATTCACATTATCTGAAATAGTATGGATTCTCCTGCTTGAGCAAGGGGCTGGACTATAAGACCTCCAAGGTCCCTTCCAGCTTGTTCTATACTAATAAGAACCAACCATTACAGAAGGAAGGAAGGATTAAAAATCCAGTGGTCTGAAACCGGAAGGAAGTCCAAAATTTGAAAGCCGTAGATCTCCGCTGACCTCTTTCCAATGTTTTTTTGTGAGTTTTCTCCTCTCTCCTAGACTCTAAATTATTACGAGCAGGTACATGGAGACCTGCCAAAAGCATGGAGAGATCATTGCCAAAGGCCCCTGGAAGTTCTCTTCTCTTCCCCCCACCCTCCCGAAAAAGGATTGTAGTGTGTTTTTTAGACTTCTCCAGAATTTTCAGCCGGCTGTGGGCCAGAATTCAGGTTTTCAAATGTTCCCAAATAAATTAGTCAGCTCTTGTTTGGGATAGAACATGATGGAAAGCAACCAAAAAAGGGTTTGACATCTGAACAGTAAACATAATGTTATATAAGGCCAATAAATCAAATGATTTTCAGCTCCAATGGGGGCAGGAATGGGGGAAGAGGAAAGAATGCCACCTTAGAGGAAATGTTCTACTTGTTTATAAATGGCTCTCCCTCTTTTCCTAACCCATGCTCAGTTGCACACACAGCATTTGGTCCATGAATGTCATGGTATATGAGTAGACCACGATTGCATCTTTGGCTGTTTATCTACACCTTTTTTCTATCCCAAAGAATTCAACTTTATTGTTGTTGGACACAACTGAGGATCAAGGAGAGATCCAACCGAGAACCAAGTAGAAATACCCTGACAGTGAGAACAATTAAATCAGTGGAAGGATTTGCCTCCAGATGTTGTGGCGCTCCATCCCTGCAGGTCCTCAAGAAGAAATTGGACCACCATTTCTTTGGAATGGACTAGGGCCATGATGGCGAACTTATGGCATGCATGAGGAGGTGGCATACAGAGCCCCTCTCTTTGTGGGCGCACGCACCAATGCCAGTGATCTGGTTTCTGGGGTGGGACACTGCTGGCCGCTGGTCTTCGTTGGGTGCTGGAGCGCTGGAAAATGCCCGAATTCAGGCCTTTCCAGACCATTTGGGCTGTTTCAGGGACGTTTTTCAGGACTATAACACCCTGAAAAATGGCCTGAAAATGCCCCAGAAAACAAGGATGAAAACAACCCCAAACATGGCCCAACCTAGGATGTTTCCAGCCATTTCCAGGGTTTTTGGCCATTTCGGCTGAAAAATGCCCCCAGAAAATGCACCCCCCCAAAACAGCCTGACAATGGCCCCAAATGCCAAAAAACAAGGCATGCAACGCAATGGCTAGCGGCCTTCGGTTTTCCGGTTGCCAATCCACGCGCACATGCACACCCATTCTGGTTTGGGCTCAGTGCCGAATGGTTCGCCAATCACTGTTCTAGGGTCTATGTTGGGCGGGGGTTGGACTAGAAGACCTCCAAGGTCCCTCCCCCCAGCTCTATTATGTAATCTGATTGGTGGTGATGATTTGAAAGGGCCTAGAGCGCTCCAAGGTCCTTCTAACTCTGTTATTCTGATTCTATTCTGTATGGGTTAAGGGGGGAGAAGGATGGTGTGATTCATTGTACGAGGGTTTGCAATGACAAAGTAACTAAATAAACTAAAGGTATGGTGAGGGATGGAGAGCTCACTCTGGTGGAGGGTGTAGTTATGTTTCACTAACTCACTACAGATACACATTGTGTGACTGGATCTAGGGCCATTAACTAGGTTTTCCAAGGGCAAAGCACTGTTACACAATGAAACCAATAGAACATTTTCGTAATAATGTGAAATTGCCTGATGAAAAACAAATGCTTCAAAAACTGCCTGTAAACCAGAATTTGAGGAGAGGGATTTAGAAAAACCAATTTTTCTTGAAAGAAGAAAGGAAAGGACAGAGTAGAACCAGGGTAATCTCTTAATGTTGAGTATTATATTTGCTACTGTCTAATGTCTGTCTTCTCTCTGTGTCTCTGACTCTTGATCTCTCTAGCCTAGCTAGCTAAGCTAGCCTAGTAGCTATATATACCTACCTACCTTACCTGCCATATAGCATCTGCCGCTTTTGAGCAAACTTGGATCTGATGATGCATGGATTAAGTTACCTGAAGTTCCTTAGTAATTTTTTTTATGAAGAAGTGTTGTGCACATAGGCTCTGCCTTAGGTCGAGAGAAAATGACGGCTCCGAAAGCTAATCTCTGCTTCATGCCTAAATGGGACTAGAATCACAGGTTCTCCCTAGTTTTAGCCTGACACCCTACCACTTGGATTTAGTTGTGTGATATGTGCGTTACTGATGCCAGGGGGTGGTAAATAGTCTGTTGGTGATTCTGAGATGTTTTGCTTATACAGTATGCTTTTCACAGAAGTGTTGGTTGTGCTGAGTTGGGGTGAAGGTCAGGCACTTTTCGATGAAGTTATGTGGTACCCGTTTGTTGGAAGATGTTGCATACTGAGGACCAAACCAGTTTATGTGCTAAGTTTGATCTGTCTCTGTCGTTTTGGATGAGAAGGAAGCTTCTAAGATATATATTTCAGGTCGGGTCCATTGAGTTACCCCATATATCATCTTTTTAATTAAAAGTACCAATTCATATGTCCCGGTTAAATCAGATAGAATCACCACAATATTGCCCATCAACCAAATTTCTGTCTTAGCAAGCCCAATGTGACCAGATTATGAGAAGCCAGGATCTAACGGTTCGTCAATAGGGAACGGTTCCACTCGCCATATGTGTACTCGGTCGTTTCCGGCTCTAGGAGGTGGTGCTCATCTCCAGTACAAAGCCAAACGAAGAGCCAGTGC
>CM042849.1:55563403-55623865 GCA_023653725.1 Bungarus multicinctus
TTAGATAACTTGTTTAAAAATGCAAAAGTAAAATCCAAAGTACATTTTATAACAGATAATTACGTCCCTCTTTCTTAAAATGCAAGTAATACATATTTAGCTTGCATTTTTAAACTAGTGACTTTATATGTTATCCTTGTATATAGAAACAATTACTTATTTGATAGTAACTATGTGTTCAATTCAAAGTAAAATTAACCCCCTGTGAAAAACTCAAGTAAAATACAAAGTACTACTTAATATGACAAAGTAAAATGTGTCCTCTGCTGTAATACAACATAAGAGCATTTTACTTTGCATTTTACACCTAGGTACTTTATATTTTGCCTTGGATATTAAACAGTTCCTTTCTTATGTAATATTTTTAAAAGCAAATAAATATAAAGTATTGTCAAGCGCAAAGTAAAATATAAAATAAACACTATTGTTAAACTAACCAATTACAATCCTTGTCATGTGCCCCCTCAGAATTGGATTTTTGACTGCTTGCTTAGTGTCCAGTCAAGTTTCGACGGACTCTCAAAAGCTACTAGTCCAGTTCCTGATCGTAGTTTACGCACATTTAATTCCGTTTTGGGCTGCCGGCTTCTTTCTGTTACTCTAATGTTTTCAGAGGTGCTTCCAGATGTATTTTCTTTGTGGATACCTTCTAAATTTGCCAGTTTCAATGCCAAGTTAATGGTTTGCTGGATTTTCTTTTTTTCCTCCTTTTTAAAGATGATGGAGCCACAATTGCTCTCCTTGGCAGCTCACCTGCTCCCCAAAATTTATCCAGGGTAACCCATAAGGATTTATATCTGATTCCAATATTTGAGGGTCTGCCACAGAGAGGAGGAAGGGTCAAGCTACTCTCCAAGGCATCTGAAGGCCAGACAAAGAATAATAATGGATGGAAACTAACCAAGGAGAGATTCAACCTGGAAATTAGGAGAAATTTCCTGACAGTGAGGACAATCAACCAAAGGAACAGAAGCCTTCAGAAGCGGTGGGAACTTCATTCCTGGAAGCTTTCAAGGAGAGACTGGACTGCCTCTGTCAGAAATGGCATAGGTTGGACAAGATGACCTACAAGGTCCCTTCCAACTCTAGTATCCTATATTCAATGGAACAGGAGTTGCCTACAACTTCTGAAGGCAACTCCTGTTTCTGTGGGAGCTTCATTCCTGGAGGCTTTCAAGAAGAGACTGGACTGCCCTCAGTCAGAAATTGTGTGGGGTCACCTGTTTGGATGGGCGAGGGTTGGACTAGATGCCTACCAGGTCCCTTCCAACTCAGTTAATCTGTAATAATTTGGCCAGACTACCAGCTAGGACCACAATTCATCCAGTTTCAATCCTGCTACTCCAGCTCAGACTTTTCTTTATGGCAGTTGGAGGTTCATTTAGCCTTCTCATTTAGCAACTGACCGCATTGATTCTTTTCCTTTGAACACTTCAGCCCAACCGTTGTGTTATTTTTAGCCTCTTTTGCTAATCTCAGCTAATTCTGAGCTTTCTTGACAGTGTTACTGTAAAGTTCTTGGGCCTTTCTATGCTTTTTAGTATCTTCTTTAGGAATTAAGGCTTCCTTTGCTCATTAGCTTTTCTAAACCTTGTAATTTGTCCCATTGTTGCTCTCTTTCATTAAAATCCACATTTTTTAAAAAAAAGAAAGCCTGAACCTGTGTGTTTGACCTGTTCTCAAGTTTGATTCATTAATCAATCTCTGCCATCAGTTTTTTTTTTTACATTCAGGGGATGAGTAATACATCAGATTGTCACCTTGGTGTCAGGATTCCGGAGATCACCCTAATTAAATCAGAAGCCTGGAGCCAAGCTTTTAAAAACTTCAAAAGATTTATTAGGAGCAACATGCCAGCATGACCTGTATGAAGCCGACTCTGAGACACATAATTACAATCACTACAATTGCTATAACTGTCCAAAGGTAAGTAGTAGGGCAGTTCCACCCTCCCTCATCCCCACCCAAGCTTAATTTTTACCCATCCACTCTGGAGTGGATAGGATCTTAATTAGGGCTTATTTGGGGATAGGCCTTATATTGGACATGTGAAAAATCAAGCTAGGACTTACTTTCAGGGTAGGTCATATTTTCGGGGAAACGGTATTTAATCAGATGCACAGATGGTATTAAATATCAAGCAGAAATGGTTAATAACCTGTGAAGTTAGGCAATTTTCCCTGTCTCTTGAAAAAGTTAGCATGGGGGAGAACCTGAGATTCCAGTTTGACAGATTTGCATAAATTTGGATCAATTACCCTGCATAACACTCACAATTAGGTTCTTTGGAATTATATAACAGGTGAATCATGCAATCATCTGTATTGTTTATTTCGTTTTTTCATTCCTAACTTTCTGCACCATCAATCATTATCTCCTCCTGACTCCATCTGCTTCTTATGCCGAAACCAATTTGTATTCTCTTTCTGGTGTTAGCCTCTAAACTTTTCTAACCTTGCAAATTCGGTTTACAGAAGTATTTTAATATTGCACTGAGCTTAGTCGTGGAGTGAGAACAATGGTGAGTTGCTGCCAGTTCAGACCGATTATAGCGAAGCAGTACGAATGACAATCAGCTGGCCCCACCCACCTGGCCCCGCCCTACCCTGTCTTACGTTTCCTTCTTTTGCAGCTCAGCTGATTCGCATGCAAAGTGGATTACCGTGCCTCAGCTGTTCTACTTACCCAGGGGAGGAGAGTAGGTAAGGTGGAGAGGTTCAAATTGGTCTTTATTGATCACAGAACCGATTGTGGTTGCAGCCCACTACTGAGTGAGAAAGGAAAACATCCCAACTAACCCAGAGTGTAAATTGCAAAAAAAAAAAAAATGCGTTCAAGTTGTAGACAGCAAAATGCCTCCTGCTACATTTCATGAACTACTGACATTTTGCATAGAGAACTAATACATCTATTTATTTATTTATTTATTTATTTATTTATTTATTTATTTATTTATTATTTATTTTTGTCAATTGCTTACAAGATAATAGGTATAAGTAAAACATAGTTATGAATACATGGATACATATAAGAAAAAATAAAAAATAAAAGGAACAATAGGACGGTAGGCACGTTGGTGCGCTTATGCATGCCCCCTACAGACCTCTTAGGAATGGAGTGAGGTCAGTAGCAGACAGTGTAAGGATTGCAAGATGAAAACATAGGTATCACTCACTCTCTTGGCTCTTTCATTTTCAGAATCCTGGCTAAATCAAGGGTGGTAACTTGGAACTTCCAAAATTAGGGTATAAATTCTATTTCTTTTATAACAATTTCCTTATTTAACTATAATGAAATTGGTATTAAATCCACCAGATGGCACTCTTATGATCTATTAAATAAAGGACACATTACGCATTAAATCCAGCTACTGTAATGTGACTAGATTTTTTTTTAAAAAAATTGCATTTAATTAACAAAATATTCTTTTTAACTCATTTCTACCATGATAACTTTTCAGCTTCTCTTCTTGTTACTAATTTGCAGCACCCTAATCCAATCTGTATTTTTTTCAGTGGAAAGGATTAGAAGATGCTTTTCCTTAAAAGTAAGAAAGGTTAGCATTACCAAATGGAGATGTAATATATGTTTCCCCATCAATGCAGTTATTGTAGAAGCAAAGCAAGACACACACACACACACACACAAAGCCACAGAAGACAAATATACATATTAAGAGCAATCACCGATAATGTGAATTATTTGAATCATAGAAATACGTGCTCCTTTTCAAAGGATATTAAGCATTTGCATGTTCCTGTGACTAACGAACCGAGGGGAGGACTTCGGCTTAATGAACATCCTGCATAGCCTGTAATTAGGGAAGCAAAATAACTTCTACAGCTGCATGTGGGATCAGCTGTGTGATGAAGCAAAATGGCTCCCTGGGAGGACTCTGTTCCATGCAGGACTTCCTGTCTTGATATCTCCTCCTCTAGTTCTTTTCTTTGGATATCTATGGCTCGGGTCCCTTCTGCAGGGCCCTATCAGTCACTTGAAGGGATACGTTTCCTGCCCGAGCAGTGGGTTGGACTGGATGACCTCAGAGGTGGGCTGCACATAATGTAACAACTGGTTCATCTAGTGCAGAACCGAAAATGGGACTTCACGTACGCAGGCACACTTCATACGATAATAAGACGCAGGCAAGCAAATCTTGGCCAATAAAGAATTCTATTCTATTCTACTCTACTCTACTGTACTCTACTCTACTCTACTCTACTCTATTTTTTCCATTTTTATTAATTCTATTCTGTTCTATTCTACTCTACTCTATTTGTTCCATTTCTATTCTATTCTACTTTTCCATTTATATTAATTCTGTTCTGTTCTACCATATTCTACTCTATTTTTCAATTTCTATTAATTCTATTCTATTTTATTCTACTCTACTTCCATTTTTATTAATTATGTTCTGTTCTATTCTACTCTACTTGTTCCATTTCTATTAATTCTATTCTATTCTACTTTTCCATTTCTATTAATTATGTTCTGTTCTGTTCTATTTTTTCCATTTCTATTAATTATGTTCTGTTCTGTTCTACTCTATTTTTTCCACTTCTATTAATTCTATTCTATTCTACTCTATTTTTTCCATTTCTATTAATTCTATTCAATTCTACTCTACTCTACTTTTCCATTTCTATTAATTCTGTTCTATTCTATTCTACTCTACTTGTTCTATTTCTATTAATTCTATTCTATTCTACTTTAATCTAACTTTTTTCCATTTCTATTCTGTTCTACTTTATATTTTCTATTCCATTCTTCTATTCTTAAGAGGAAATTCATGCAGGCTATAAGATGGACGGGTCCCACTGCCTGTCACAGAGAAGGAGGGTTGTTAAAATTGAAATATCTGTAGCCAGCAAATGCTAACTTTGGATTTGTGGTGAGATTGCACAAGCTTAATTTGAAGACTCGAGATTATAAAATGGGCTATTATCGCAATTAGCATATGGAGGACTTTATAACCCCGTCATATCCGCTAACTCATTTTTCCCATGGACATTTAAAATCAGGAGCGTATTGATAATAGCAGATGGTGAGGGTTTTTTTTTATTAATCACTGACCTCACATTTTCCACAAGGAAGTCCAGAAATTGCAATACGGCACCTGCTTCTGAAAACAATTCAGTCAGCAGAGCCACGTCCACAAAAATTCAAACAGCCACATGGGTGAAATAAAGGCTCATTTTTCACACAATTCGGTCATAATGTCCAAACAGAAAATAGAAATGTGTTGACGGATGCAAATCAACGAATAATGCCAGGCTAAGACCAAAGCCTTTCCAGAGTGACCTTCAGAGATTTGTGCTGACAGTAAAAGAAGGCGGGGGGGGGAGAGAATTTGCAGAAAAGTACAAACTGAACTGGAAAGATGTAGAAAGAAAGAAAGAAAGAAAGAAAGAAAGAAAGAAAGAAAGAAAGAAAGAAAGAAAGAAAGAAAGAAAGAAAGAAAGAAAGAAAGAAAGAAAGAAAGAAAGAAAGAAAGAAAGAAAGAAAGAAAGAAAGAAAGAAAGAAAGAAAGACCAACGGTTGGGATCATATTTTCTGGAGAGCCTGCTTGAGATCCATTGGCACCTAATGAGGAGATTAAAAATTAGAAAAGGATTTGTGATCAAGTTAGACTCAGTTCCTGAAATTTTATGGGTATTTCCATATAGCTTTTTAAGCAACATTACAGAAATGGTTTGTTGTAACCCTTTTCCCCCTTGATATGTAAATGTATGTGTATGTTTAACTCTGCAGTTTCACTGACAACTCTAGGACTCTCTGTTGATCCCCATCCAACCCCTAACAAGGTCCAGATTTGCTCCAGTTTTGGAAGCCATCCAAGATCAACAAGATCCTACTATTTAATTGAGCTGCCATGCCCCAGCATATAACTTTTATATACTATTGTTGCTCTCTAGCCCCATCTAGTGGCTGGAGGGACAAATATGCCCCAACGTAGAATCTTTATATACTGTCGTTGCTCTATAGGCTGTTTAAAGACTGTTGGCCAGGACTTTGCTGGAGAGGAATTCATTTTAACCTAAATAAAAGAGATTTTATTGGGATGAGAAGTTGGCTGCGTGCTTTTGGGAAGCCTAGGCCAGAACATATAAGAAGTGAGTTGTATGGGGTTATCGTCATCTACTCTAATCTAAAGCTAGAGTCGGCTAGTCTAAAGAAAAGAAGAATTAGGGATGACATGATAGCAGAATTCCAGTACTTGAGAAGCTGCCTCAAAGAAAAGGGAGTCAAATTGTTCTCCAAAGCACTTGAGGGCAGGACAAGAAACCATGGTTGGGAACTAATGGAGGAGAGAAGCAACCTGGAATTAAGGAGAAACTTCCAGTCAGGAAAATCAACCTGTGGAACAGAAGTTGTGGGTGCTCCATAAAAAGAGTCTAGAGACATTCACTTATCTGAAATAGTATGGATTCTCCTGCTTGAGCAAGGGGCTGGACTATAAGACCTCCAAGGTCCCTTCCAGCTTGTTCTATACTAATAAGAACCAACCATTACAGAAAGGAAGGAAGGATTAAAAATCCAGTGGTCTGAAACCGGAAGGAAGTCCAAAATTTGAAAGCCGTAGATCTCCGCTGACCTCTTTCCAATGTTTTTTTGTGAGTTTTCTCCTCTCTCCTAGACTCTAAATTATTACGAGCAGGTACATGGAGACCTGCCAAAAGCATGGAGAGATCATTGCCAAAGGCCCCTGGAAGTTCTCTTCTCTTCCCCCCACCCTCCCGAAAAAGGATTGTAGTGTGTTTTTTAGACTTCTCCAGAATTTTCAGCCGGCTGTGGCCAGAATTCAGGTTTTCAAATGTTCCCAAATAAATTAGTCAGCTCTTGTTTGGGATAGAACATGATGGAAAGCAACCAAAAAAGGGTTTGACATCTGAACAGTAAACATAATGTTATATAAGGCCAATAAATCAAATGATTTTCAGCTCCAATGGGGGCAGGAATGGGGGAAGAGGAAAGAATGCCACCTTAGAGGAAATGTTCTACTTGTTTATAAAATGGCTCTCCCTCTTTTCCTAACCCATGCTCAGTTGCACACACAGCATTTGGTCCATGAATGTCATGGTATATGAGTAGACCACGATTGCATCTTTGGCTGTTTATCTACACCTTTTTTTCTATCCCAAAGAATTCAACTTTATTGTTGTTGGACACAACTGAGGATCAAGGAGAGATCCAACCGAGAACCAAGTAGAAATACCCTGACAGTGAGAACAATTAAATCAGTGGAAGGATTTGCCTCCAGATGTTGTGGCTGCTCCATCCCTGCAGGTCCTCAAGAAGAAATTGGACCACCATTTCTTTGGAATGGACTAGGGCCATGATGGCGAACTTATGGCATGCATGCCAGAGGTGGCATACAGAGCCCTCTCTTTGGGCGCACGCACCATCGCCAGCTGATCTGGTTTCTGGCACGTGCTGGCCAGCTGGTCTTCGTGGGTGCTGGAGCGCTGGAAAATGCCCCGAATTTTCAGGCCTTTTCCAGACCATTTTGGGCTGTTTTTCAGGACGTTTTCAGGCTATAAACACCCTGAAAAATGGCCTGAAAATGCCCCAGAAAACAGGCTGAAAACACCCCCAAAATGGCCCAAACTAGGCTGTTTTCCAGGCCATTTTCCAGGCTGTTTTTGAGCAATTTCTGGCCTGAAAAATGCCCCAGAAAATGCCCCCCCAAAACAGCCTGACAATGGCCCCAAAATGCCAAAAAACAAGGCATGCACGCACTGGCTAGCTGGCCTTCGGTTTTCCGGTGCTCCATCACGCGCACATGCACACCCATTCTGGTTTGGGCATTCAGTGCCGAAATGGTTCGCCATCACTGTTCTAGGGTCTCCTGGTTGGGCAGGGGGTTGGACTAGAAGACCTCCAAGGTCCCTCCCAGCTCTATTATGATTGATTGGTTGGTTGATTGATTGAAATGGCCTAGAGCTCTCCAAGGTCCCTTCTAACTCTGTTATTCTGTATTCTATTCTGTATCGGCTTAGGGGGGAGAAGGATGGTGTTTGATTTCATTGTACGAGGTGCAATGACAAAGTTAACTAAACTAAACTAAAGGATGGTGAGGGATGGAGAGCTCACTTCTGGATGGGGTGTAGTTTATGTTTCACTAACTCACTACAGATAACATTGTGGTGACTGGATATAGGGCCCATTAACTAGGCTTTTCCCAGGGCAAAGACACTGTTCCCAATGAAACCAATAGAACATTATAGTTAATTAATGTGACATCTGCCTGATGAAACAAATTGCTCAAAACCTGCCCTTTAAACCCAGAATTTGGAGGAGAGGGATTTAGAAAACAATTTTCTTGAAAGAAGAAAGTGAAGATCAGATTAGATCCAGGGCTACTCTCTTTAATTTTGATTATTATTATTTTGCTACTGTTATGTCTGTCTTTCTCTCTGTGTCTCTGACTCTGTCTCTCTCTCGCTAGCTAGCTAGCTAGCTAGCTAGCTATATCTACCTACCTACCTACCTGCCATCTATCATCTGCCTTTGAGTCAAACTTGACTCCTGATGATTGCATGGATAAGTTCCTGAAGTTTCCTTAGTAATTTTTTTTTTTTCAGAAGTGTTTTGCCATTGTCTCTTTCCTAGGGTCGAGAGAAAATGACTGGCCCGAAGCTCATCCTTCTGCTTCATGCCTAAATGGGACTAGAATTCACAGTCTCCCAGTTTCTAGCCTGACACCTTATCCACTTGGATTTAGTTGTGTGCTATGTGCTATACTTATGCCATGTGGTTGTAATAGTCTGTTGGTGATTTCTGAGATGTTTTTGATATATGACAGTATTATCTTTTTCACAGAATGTGTTGGTTGTGCTATGTTGGGTTGAATGGTCAGGCACTTTTCGATGAAGTTATGTGGATACCCGTTTTGTTGGAAGATGTTGCATACTAGAGACCAAACCAGTTTATTTTGCTAAGTTTTGTATTCTGTATCTGTCTGTTTTGGATGGGAGAAGGGAAGCTTCTACAGATATATATTTCAGGCTTCAGGGTCCATTGAGTTACCTCCATATATTCCTCTTTTTAATTAAAAGTACCAATTACATATGTCCCGGTTAAATCAGGATAGAATCCACCAAAATATTGCATCAACCACCAATTCTGTCTAGCAAAGCCCAATTTGACCAGCATTTATGAGAAGCCAGGATCTACTGGTTAGTAACATAAGGTAAAGGTTCCCCTCGCACATATGTACTAGTCGTTTCCGGCTCTAGGAGGTGGTGCTCATCTCCATTACAAAGCCAAAGAAGAGCCAGTGCTGTCCGAAGTCGTCTCTGCGGTCATGTGGCCAGCAAGATTAAACACCTTCGAAGACACACAGAACGCCGTTCCCTTCCCACCAAAGGGGCCCCTATTTTTCTACTTGCATTTTTTACCTACTTTCAAATTGCTAGGTTGGCAGAAGCTGGGACAAGGAACGAGAGCTCACTCCGTTACACGGTGCTAGGGATTTGAACCGCCGAACTGCCAACTTTCTGGTCGACAAGCTCAGCGTCTTAGCTCCTGAGCCACTGCGTCCCTAATATAGCTAAGCCTTATTCCAAGGTGGATGTTTGTTGGATCCTGCCCAATCCAGCAAGGAGATCTCCGGCCCAAAAACGAAACCTCGATAGTGACAAATAATTAGCTTTTGTGCGACGCTTCTGAGAGTACAAACTGATTTGTGTACCCTCCATATCTGTTTATATCTAAGCAGCCATTTTGTGGGATAATAAATATTTGTTTTCTAGCAAAGGTGATTTAGAATCAATGTTTTAGAGCTGAGTGGATATGAATATATATATATATTGGTTGTGCTTGAAACTTTTAACTACATTCCCTGCAGCAAGATCAGGACAATTGATTTTTATTTTCTGGACGTTTGTATGCCTACCTGAAGCCAATTTTGACTGAAATGGATGAATTCCGTTTCACAAATGAAGGATGATCCAAACCGTTGGAACAATGTACAAATCCTGACTTTAAAAGCCAAGCCATTCATGGTGCTAAACTCATGTCCCTTTCCACATCTTTAATTTCCCGAAATTTGAATACAGAGAGTCCCTCGACTTACTTATGGCCGCCATTGAGCTCAACATTTATGTTGCTAAGTGAAACATTTCTTAAGTGAGTTTTGTCCCATGTTACGACCTTCCTTGCCACCATTGTTAAGTGAATCACTGCAGTTGTTAAGTTAGTGAGAGTTGGTTCAGTGAATCTGGCTTCCCCGTTGACTTGGCTTGCCAGGTTGCCAAAGGATGCATCACATGAGCTCTCCAAGGAAATGGTGATATGCAACCGGTTCAGACCAGTTCAACTGAACTGGTAGTAAAAAAAAAAACTATGGTAAGGCTGAACTGGTTCCCCCGACGATCAGCTGAGAGGATAAAAGGAGCGACAAGCACATAGGCGGGTGGGAGGGTCACTCCTAGCTTTTTGTTTCTTCCTCCTCTCCGCTGATTGACGTGTTAGGGGTGCGTGTGCGCGCATGTTAAGGGGATGTGCATTAGAGGCGCACATGCAATCACCCACCGAACTGATAGCGACCAAGGTAGGAACCCACTACTGCCTCAAGGACACTGCAGCCATCATAAATATGAGACAGTAGCTAAGCATCTGAATTTTGATCCCGTGACCATGGGGATGCTACAACGGTCATAACTGTGAGATAACAGATGTGGACCATTGTGAGAGATGCTTCCTTTACACTTGGTTATTCTATTCTTGGGAACTGAGTGGTGAGGTGGCCTAGAGGTGGAGCTCTCACCTCACGATCAGGAGGCTGTGAGTTCAATCTTAGGTAGAGGCAGCTATTTCTCTCATACAATGAGAATATATCTGCTGAACAAAACTCAGCATTGGCAACAGGAAAGGCATCCGGCCAATAAACACTTATTGTTTATCTAGCTCTGTTCAGTTGCCCTGACTCTATACTTCAAGGGATTATGGGGTTATTCAAAGAAGATGATTGGGAATAAAGAAGCAAAGGACCTCTGAAAAGGCTTCGTGCTAAGGAGAAAATAAGTTTTGGGGTTCAGAAGCGCAAGATTATTATTGCTGGCATTGTGGGCAGGAGTGTAGCATTGCTTGAATCACCACTGCTAGCAAGGAGGAAACAGAATCCCTGCTAAGATTTGCTGAATTTGGGGAAATAGACAATTTTGTGTTGCCAAGACCACAAAACTGAATTCTGTTTGTGTAAGAATCACTAGTTTCTAGGCCTTAAAAAGAGAGACTTTTAAAAAAAAGAATGTATGAAGATGTTTGTAACCAAGAACTGTCTTAACCCTGGACAGAACAAAGCACATAGATATATTTATTTCGGTAATGCATTTTGGACTATATATTTATTATTGTAAAGCCTTTTAGAGATTGGTCTGGACAAGTTAATATGCTGCCATTATCACTGATAATGATCATAATAAGGTTCATTTTCTGTTTGGAAATACATTAGTTAGAAAAAAATAATAATCCATCAGGACATTTCAAAAATTATAATAGACTTCTGGGACCCAACTCTCCTCTCCTACTCAATCCTCAAATGCCACAAATGCCACAAAGCTCTGAATTTTATTGTTCTCATGCAATAAAAGAAACTCAAAGCTTTGCAACAGAATATTGGAATTTTTAATCATTGGAAGCTGGACAGATAGCTACTTATCAGATTGAATGTTTCTCCCAATTATCCAATCACATCTGCCAGCTTTGTGTGAATTAAGTTTTTCAAGGTTGCAGTGAATAAAATAGGTAAGCAACCTCAGAAAAAAAAAACCAATTAACAGATTACATAAAAAGTGTCCCAACTATGTAATTTATGCATAAATCCATTTAAAACATTAAAGAGATTTGGAAAAATTAATTCGGTTCAATTGCTTAGCTGGGTCAAACTGGATTTCTGCATCCAATTAAGAAAAAAAGCTATTCCCGTCTATGGTACTGAAAAATATCAAAATCGATGAGAACGCAACCAATTCACTCCAATAATTCCAATCAACTTTTCGATCAATCCAAAATTTGATCTGGAAATTCAACTCGATCAACTCCCCTCCAAATCCATTCTCTGCCTCAGATATTTCTTTATCCTTTCAATGCAGAGTTTTGGAAAGAGAGGAGGATGAGTTTCAGCCAAAGGACTATTATTTCCCAGATCTTTCAAAGGAATGCATACATCTTTATCACTGGGATCAAAAGTTTTTAAAATAAGAATTTAAGCTTGACTTGTGCCTAAGGCTCAGATTAATAGAACAGGGTATAACATAATGGGGGGGGGGGGGAGAGAGGAAAAGGCTGAATGCAGAGCTGTCACGTGAAACCGCCTGTTTTTGCCGTCAGTATTAAAAAGATTTCACCTTCAGCAGCTGTAAACGTCTGATAAAATCTAATTTAGCAATCTATCTCACTGTATTCATTCTGATGGACTATTGAATGCAAGTCTACCTACTAGATAACTAGGGAAGAATATTAACTGAGTTCTTTTTCTCCTCACACTCTTTGCAAACCCCACCCCCTTCTAATACTGACAATATTGCCTAGTTGGGTTATGAAACGTTTGCAAGAAAACCACCAAGCTCAGAGAGCACCAAGGACCCCATTGTATTCCTCCTCCTCTTCCTCCTTTCTTCTCCTCCTCTCCCTCCCCCTCCCCCTCCATTCTCCTTCTCCTCCTCTTTGCAACTCTACCCCCTTGTAATAATGATGATATTATTTAGTTGGGTGATGAAACGTTTGCAAGAAAACCACCAAGCTCAGAGTGCACCAAGGACCCCACAGTCCTTTTCCTCCTCCTCCTCCTCCTCCTCCTCACCCTTCCCCTTCCCTTCTCCTCCTCCTCTTTGCAAACCCCACCCCCTTCTAATATTGATATTACCTAGTTGGGTTATGAAATGTTTGCAAGAAACCACCAAGTTCAGAGTGCACCAAGGACCCCACAATTGTCCTCTTCCTTCCTTCCTTCTCGTACTCTTCCTCACCCTTCCCCTCTCTTCTCCTCCTCTTTGCAAACCCTACCCCCTTGTAATACTGATGATATTACCTAGTTGGATTATGAAACGTTTGCAAGAAAAACAACCCAGCTCAGAGAGCACCAAGGACCCCACAGTCCTCCTTCTCTTTTTACCAATCATCTTTTGTCATCTTCCCCCACTTAATTTCTCAGGGCCCAGAAACAGAACTACTCCGTCCCTTGAGCAGGCTTTCTCATCCACATACTAACAGTTGCAAACCCCAAATCCGTGGGAGGGATTGCTTTCCGCCTCAAAGTCCCCGAAGAAGAGGAAAAACTATCATTTCTCCTAACAGAGTCATTGCTTGCCGCTCTTCCTTCCTGTTTGTTTTCACTGGTTGTTCAGTTCAACTTCACCGCTCTTCCTCTTCTTAGTTTTGCATCATTTTTTTTAGAATCGATGCCTTGTGCACTGTCTTTTGAGCAATAATAGGCTTTAAAAACACCTCTTGTCAAGGGTGAAATTGGCCTGGCATGCACTTAACCAAGTTAATGCATTCCCTGATTAAATAGGCAAACTTCTAAAAGGTTCCAAAAAAACTCAAAACCAAAACCAAAACCCCTTGCTGAGTAACGCCAAGGGTTCTCTCTCTAGCTATCAAAATTGAACCATCTGTTCTTTTCGTTTTTCCACTTGGTTTTTGTGTGAAAGTATCATCCTTACACGAGTTCCCATGCTCAGGGCTTGCTTCATAAACTCAAGTCCACCACGACGTGTTCGAATATCTGCGTGTGGCCCTTGAAGCTGGAAGCGAAGAAGAAATCCCGCCGATCCGTCGAGACCGCCGTGAAGGAGCGCGGTGCTTGGACATAGATCTCCTTGAAGATTTGGAAGAGGCTCTTCTCCTCATCCCACTGGAAGATTTGGGAGAAGGTGTAGTCGCTTCCCAGGGCGAGGTAATGATGACCCTTGAAGGAGAAAGGCTGCAGGGTCATGGCACCCCTGGAAGGAACAGCCTGGATCTCCACAAACTGCTTGCTGTCCCATTTCATGACTCTGGAGTCGCCAATGAACCGGGTGAGGGAGATGTAGAGGCTGTCTTGTATCCGGAAGCTTTTCACTGCCAGCACGTCCTCCATGTTGGGTATCTCGCTGTGAGGGAGGAACTTCCTGGAACTCTTGTTCCATTGGAGGATGATGGGAATCTGCGAGCGGCTGGACAGGATCAAGTGAGCCTTCCCATCAATGTCCACGAATTCAGCGTCCGTGTCCCGGAACCACTCGTGGAGGGACTGGTAGGAGTAGAACCCCTTGTTGTTCCACTTGTAAACGGTGGTCAGGCCGGCCTTCGAGCTGTCCGCAATGACGAAGAAGGTCTCGCTCTCGATCTGGAAGAGCTCAATATCGTTCGGCTTGGAGATGCGGGAGACTTCGATGTCCTGGAACTTGACGAACTTGGTCCAGCTCTCCTCGTACTTGTAAATGTGGGACCCACCGAAGAGCTGAGCTACTACCACGAAGACTTGGTCGTCGATCAAGATGGCCTTGCAACCCACTATGGACTGGCCTGTGGGCTCAAAATGAAAGGGGTAAGGTTAGCACAGCACAAAATTGTATGTTCCTTTCTGGGGTGAGGGGGCCCAGAGCAGGGGGAGGGGGGAGAGAGGGATAATTTTGTGGGAGGGACAAGGGCATGTGCATTAGCAAGCATTATGAAGTGGTATATAAGTGCTATTGCTATTTTCCTTCCTTCCTTCCTTCCTTCCTTCCTTCCTTCCTTCCTTCCTTCCTTCCTTGTGGTTAGAATGCAGTATTGCATGCTGACTCTGCTCACTGCCAGCAGTTCAATCCTGACTGGCTGAAGGTTGACTCAGCCTTCCCTCCTTCCAAGGTGGGTAAAATGAGGACCCAGATTGTTGGGAGGCAAGAGGCTGACTCTGTAAATTACTGAGAGGGCTGGAAAGCACTGTGAAGTGGGATACAAGTCTATTACTAGTCTTCCCTCCCTCCCTCCTTCCTTTCCTTCCCCTTAATACCTCCCTCCCTCCCTTCCGTCTCTTTATCCTCCCTCCCTCCCTCCCTCCCTCTTTCCTTCCCTTTAATATTCCTCCCTCCCTTCATTCTCTTTATCCTTCCTTCCTTCCTTCCTTCCTTCCTTCCTTCCTTCCTTCCTTCCTTCCTTCCTTCCTTCCTTCCTGTTAGAATTCAGTATTGCAGGCTAACTCTGCCCACTGCCAGCAGTTCAATCCTGACCGGCTCAAGGTTGACTCAGCCTTCCACCCTTCCAAGGTGGATAAAATGAGGACCCAGATTGCTGGGGGGGTAAGAGGCTAACTCTGTAAACTGCTTAGAGATGGCTGGAAAGCACTGTGAAGCAGGATATAAGTCTATTGCTAGTCTTCCCTCCTCCTTCTCTTCTTTCCTTCCCTTTAATATTCCTCCCTCCCTTCCTTCTCTTTATCCTTCCTTTCCTTCCTTCCTTCCTTCCTTGTGGTTAGAATGCAGTATTGCATGCTGACTCTGCTCACTGCCAGCAGTTCAATTCTGACCGGCTGAAGGTTGACTCAGCCTTCCCTCCTTCCGAGGTGGATAAAATGAGGAGCCAGATTGTTGGGGGGGGTAAGAGGCTGATTCTCTAAACAGCTTAGAGAGGGCTGGAAAGGACTGTGAAGCGGTATATAAATCTAAGGGCTTATTATTGCTTATTAGGTTTTTTTTACCAGTGATGTTGTCGTAACTCCGGAAGTTTTTCTCAATGTGATCCCATTCCAGCACCATGCAGTTTTCCATGCTGGTTTGCGCAATGGCGACATAGACGTCATTTTTGGAGTTGAAGGTGTCAATCGAGACTGACTGATAGGGCAAAATCTGATGGACAACAAAATCTGTAATCATATTTAATTGAAAACAAACGTGTTACAATGGAACTCGGCAGGAGCCAGGAAGCTTGTACATCGCTGATTCAGAACTACTCGGCTTCGGGAAGCTAAAACCCTGCACTAAAAATAAAAAATATAGACAGTCCCCGATTTACAGCAGCTTTGATGGTTTCAAAGTTACAACGGCACTAGAAAAAATGACTTGTGATCATTCTTCACACTTAAACCATTAAGTGTTACGTGAATCCAGCTTTCCCACTGACCTTTGCTTTGTCAGAAGGCGGCCAAGGGGGAAATCACGTGACACAGTGACCATCGTAAATATAAGTCAGCTGCCAAGCAATCCGAATTTTGATCACGTGAACACGGAGATACAGCAAAGGTCGTTAAGGGTGAAAAAAAATGGTCAAAAATCCATCTGCCAGTGCTTCTGTTGTTAACATTGAACACCCACTAAAGAAACTGTTGTAAATCAAGTACGAGCTGTAGAAATGGTAAAATAGGCTCTTAAATCATAGAATATACAAACCGAGGGCTGCAAGGGAACCTGGAGGTCTTCTAGTCCAACCCAAGGCAGGACCCCTTATACCAGTGGTGGCTAACCTTTTTGGGCTCCTGTGCCAAAAATTGTGTGCGTGCTGGCACCCGCGCCCTCACATGCCAGCACTCAGAAAGCAATACAAGCACCCCCATGCCCCCTGCGCATGCGTGCGCAATCCCAACCCCCCACTGCCACCCCCCCTTTACCTGCACTGTGCCTCACAGCTGATTTTTGGCCTCTCAGAGGCTTCTCTGCAGGCCGAAAAGGCTCATTTTGTCACTTCTGGTATTACAGGAAGTGATGAAATGGGCCTATTCGGCCTGCAGAGGCTTTTTTCAAGCCTCTAAGAGACCGAAAAAAGCCTCAAAGCAGCCAAAAATCAGCTGTGAGGCGCACACATGTGCAGTGAGGTAAATTTGCCTGCAGCTCATGTGCTGGCACAAATGGCTCTGCGTGTCACCTGTGGCACACATGCCATAGGTTCACCATCATGGCCTTATACTATCCCAGGCAAATGGTTGCCCAATTGTTTTCTTCAAAACCTCCAGCTATGGTGCACCCACAACTTCTAGTGGCAAGTTGTTCCTCTGGCTAATTGTCCTCATTGCCGGGAAATTTTTCCTTAAGTCCAAGATTGAATCTCCCTTTAACAAGCTTCTACCCGTTGCTTTTTGCCTTCAGGTTGCTTTGGTGAATAAGTCCATTCCCTGTTAATATCAACTTTTGGATTAATCGGCGATCAGTGCTCTTGCGAAGAATAATATTCAAAAAATAAAGTATTTGCTCCTGGGCCACACACACAAAAAAAAAAAAATACAAAAAGCCAAGTTCATCCTGATCCAGGGATGGGATTCAAAAATCCCAGCAACCGGTTCACTCCCCGGTTGCAGGGTGGGCGTGGACTACTGGAACTTCCAGGAGGGGCATTTTTTCGCCCTCCCCAGAATCTGGAGGCTTCCCTTGGGCCTCTGGGAGGGCTAAAATGGCCTCTCCCAGGCTCCGAACACCCTCCAGAAGCGGGAAATGGGCCCGTTTCCAGACTTCCGGAAGGGCCGTTTTCCCCCCTCCTAGAGCCTGCACTTACCTGCATCAAAAATGGGCCATGTGGAGACTCCTGGGAAGGGAGGGGTGAGGTGGATGGGCCCATCTGGTCAGTTCAAATACTGGTTTGGTGAACCAGATGCAAATTTAACAACTGGTTTGCCTGAACCGGTCAAAACCAGTAGAATCCTACCCCTGATCCTGACTTAACTTGCCAAGAAAGTCCGCTTTCCCCCAAATACCTGTCGTGGTGCATTCGTCATCAAAACTCGAGGCTTCATTCAATTTCTTGTCCTGAAATTCTTCCGGCCCGATGCAGAGGACTTCCGAGACGGAGGAGTTGGTCATCTTTAGCCACAGAAACAACCACTTGGCTTTGCAATCGCACTCAAACTTGTTTCCCCTCAAGTCTCTAGGGATGCAGGAAAAAAGAAAAGCTGGTTTGCACACAGAGGTTGGGATCCAAAGCCAACAGGTCCCTTGCGAGGGTTTCCTTTGGGAAATATAGAAACGGTGCAGATTGGCGAGAAATAAGAAGGAACAGAATGGAATATTTTTTTAAAGACAAAGCGTTGTTTGCCAATCAAGCTTAATTAATAAAAAGTGCTTTCTGTTGTGGATGCAATTTGTCACAACAACAGCAACAACAACAATAATAACAATATATTATATTATATTATTATAATATATATCCTTATATCTTCCAACTCTACCTGAACAGTTCCTAGGTCCTTGGTTAGGATTCGAGCTGTTGAGCTACCAACCAGCCCCAAAGGCTGTGAATCTCATTAAAGATTTAATGATGATGATGATAATAACAATAATAATAATAATAATAACTATAGTAATAGTAATAATCACAAGTCACTAATATTTGTGATGTATTTTTGAATGTTCAGTTACTGAGTTTCATGTTTAATGAATAAAAGTTTAAATAATAATAATAATAAGCACTTGGCCCACAATACACCTGTCATAATAATAGTTGAAAAGAAAAAGAGTTGGTTCATTGACATTGCAATAGCTGGAGATGCACCAATTGAAGACATGCAGCAAGAAAAATCACAAAGTTTCGGGACTTACAAATTGAAGTTGAGCAACTTTGGAAAAAGAAATCGTGTGTTATCCCAATTGTAATTGGAGCCCTTGGAGCAATACCTAAAGGGCTACCTCGCTTTTTGGAAATCCTGAATTTATCAGACTTGAATACCCTGATTCTACAAAAAACCACCCTACTTGGAACAGCTTATATCCTCCGATGCTACCTGAACAGTTCCTAGGACCTTGGTTAGGACTTGAGCTGTTGAGCTACCAACCAGCCCCAAAGGCTGTGAATCTCACTAAAGATTTAATCATCATCATCATCATCCCGTATCAACCATTAGTATCAGTCAATATTTGTGATACGTTTTAAATGCTCAGTTACTGAGTTTCATGTTTAATGAATAAAAGTTTATAATAATAATAAATAAATGATATGTCACTGGTATTTGTGATACATTTTTAAATGTTCAGTTGCCTGAGTTTCATATTTAATGAATAAAAGTTTATAATAATAACAACAACCCATTCCTGCTGATTAGACTGACAATGGACAATGGGGAATTAGAACATAGAATAATAGGGTGGGAAGGGACCTTGGCCTATGGCATCCTATACCATTCCAGACTTCCTTTGGCGTTGATGGGATGGATACACGTGATCATAGAAAGAACAACGGAATAACAGAGTTGGAAGGGAGTTTTTTCAGTCCAACCCCCAAACCAAGCAGGAGATCCTATACCATTTCAGACAAGTGCCTGTCCAATCTTTTCTGAAAAGCCTCCAGTGATGGAGCACTCACAACTTCTGGTGGCAAGCTGTTCCACTGGTTAATCGTCCTTCAGAGCCAATATTGTTAGAGATTATTTTTCCCCCTTTGGCATTGCCTTCAATGACATCTGCTTCCTTTATTTATAATGCAAAGTTATTCTCAGCACATACGTACAGTATGGTACCTTGAAATATTTCAAATATATACATCAGTAAAAAGAAAAACCATTCAAATCAAGCACAAGACTTAACAAAATGAATGAGAACCAATGTGTGTCTTTCTAGCCTGAATTTCACATCCAAACGGCCAAAAGAAAAATTCTGATTGCTAAGATTTAAAACCCACAAAGCAACAATAACGTGATGAAGCTATACTCACAGTTCGATCAGAGAGTCCAAATCACTAAAGATGTCTCTTGGCAAAGCTTTAATCTGGTTATTGGCGAGGGAGCTGAGAAAGTAAAGTTAGATGTCACAATAATTTTGAAAACCATTTAAATTCTATAGATAAAAACTGAATTCAGTAATACTGTGATATGATGAGGATTGAGAACTATTGGAAGGCTCTCAGTTCTCAGTTTTGACATAGAAAGTGTTATAGCGCGCCAGCGGCGAGAAGAGCTGGTGGCAGATTCAGACAGTGAGGAAGTTGGGGAGGAACATGGGCCAGTCCTGGAGTCTGGGGAAGGCTCAGACGAGGGCTCTGCATCGGAAGCAGAGATGGGGCCAGGGCCGTCTAACAGTTATCAGCTGCCTTTGGAGTCGGAGATCAGTGGGGAAGAAGTACAGCTGGAGCCTGTTCCCAGTGTGCACATGCACAGAGCTGCCAGGAGAAGGGAACAGTTGAGGAACAAGGGTCAACTCGGGAGTAAAGGCTCAGGAGGGTGATGAATGGCCCCTCCCATAGGGAATAAATAGGAGCGAAAGGAGAGTGGGGTTTGCAGGAGACAATTAGTTCGTTTAATTAGTGTGAAGATCTATTCCTGACTTCTTGCCAAGTAATTGCTGCTACAGCATGGTGTTTGAAAGATATCAGCCTGGCAGCTCTCCAAGCCTGATAAAGGTCTGTAGTTGTGAAATCTCATGGAAGACTGATGGCCGGGATTTTGCTGGAGAGGAATTCCCTTTAACCTCAATAAAAGGGGTTTTATCGGGATGATGAGGCGGCTTCATGATCTTGGGAAACCTTAGGTCAGAACAGAAAGTAAGAGGATTCATGGAGACAAAATTAGTAACTTTTAAAGCAGAGAGCAATCCCAAACATTTAAAAAGGCACTCACACTGGGGATTCACTGGGATTTTTTTTTTTAAAATGCACACAGCATTTCATATTGTCTTATATTGGATATCTTGAATCATAACATTTTGATGTATTTTCATGAGCCCTTTAGCTATCCAGCCTTTTGACATGTAACCAACTTCTTAAGTTATCACTGGTTGAAGGTCTATGGAGCTTCTTAGTCATCCAGGTAACGGTTATCCCAAAAGTGTTTTTTTTTTTTTCCTCCCAAGAAGCATCTGGACTTTCTTGGTTTTTCTTTGAAGACGTTTCGCTGCTCCTCCAAGAAGCTTCTTCAGCTCTGACTGGATGGTGGGGAATGGAAGGATTTATACTCCTTGCAGACAGTTGGTCATTTGCATCCTTTTAGAGGGTCGTTGAGGCCTCTTGGAGGTTTATTTGTATTATTGAAGTGGGCATCTATGTCAAAAATCGGTGCAAAATTGGCAGTTTGTGTCTTCGGGATGACTTGAATAGTGCAAATGTGTGTGTAGGGCTCTCTTGGAATTGCTGAAAGGAGTGTGTTGCAGAGTTGTGCTTTCTGCAGGACCACACATGCCTAACAGGCTGCCCCCCTGTGTTCAACAGCGAAGGGACACAGGACAAAAAAAAACTTCCTGCAGGAAACACAGGATGCGTTTCAGGGTATGTCATTTTGAACGGTCATTAAACAAAGTGTCATAAACCAAGGACTATATCTATGCCTGTCAGGCATTAACAGCATGCTGAGGTTTTAAGCAAGATACAAATTAGCATGAAAAAAAAAAAACCCAACTCAACAACTTACAGATGAGTCAAATCTCGAAGACCCCGAAATGCATTTCTTGAAATGGTTTCAATTTTATTTCCTTCAATAAATCTACACAAAAAACGAGAAAGACAGAAATGGCCGTTGAGTGTGAAAAACAGTCACAAGTCCCTTTTTTTCCAGTGATGTTGTAACTTCAAAAAATGGGCCACTAAATGAGCTGTTGTAAGTCAAGGACTATCTATACTTCAGGGAGCTACGAAAATGGAAAGAAAATCACACTTCAGCTTCGGACTTACAGGGCGTCGTGCCCCTGTTGGAATCTGAATCCAAGGAGGAAGATGAACAGCTGACAGGGAGTGGGAGTATGGCTCCGTTGGCTGTGGAGGAAACTGGGGAAGGGCAAAGTCCGGCTGGGCAGAGCAGGGAAGAGGTAGAACAAGGGAGAGAAGGGTTCAGAGGAAGACTTAGGCCCAGCCCCTCTTCATCCTAGGGCATGCAGGGAGGAACAGAGAAGGGAGCAACATGAGTTGCATGGCTTACGGGGGAGGAAAGGGCCCTGATTCCCTTCATTAGCCACACTTGGGAATGAGAGTTTAAAAGAGATGCAAGCTGAGAGCAGCGGCTGCTGGGAACAAACGTGAGTTTATCTTGTGTTGTCTTTGCTTATTTGTGTTCCTGGCATCCTCCCAACTGGGTTGAGTTACTGCCATTCCTTCACATCTGGAATTCCTTCTCCTGCCCTGCCCGACTAATGACCTCATTTTGCTTTGATTGGACTTATAGTTAACAATTTTTGTTGACCACATTTTGGACTTGATTCTCTGCAACCAAAGGCTGTTCCTGGGAGAGATTTTGTCCAGCCCAGAAGGTAACCAGGACATTGGGGTCAAAGTTGAAGCTAATAAAGGGATTCCTACTGATTATCTGACTGTGTGGCCTTTGTGCCACACCCCTTTTGGTTATCACATAGGGAGTACAGCAGAATCCCCCCAACTGTTCCCACTTTGTGGACCGGCGGGGGGGCAGGGGAATAGTTCAGCATGAGCGACGGGCTTTGTGTGCCTGCTGCTCACACAAATGTAGTGCGTGCGCACGCTCTTGCCTGCGGCTCGTACGAGTGGAGATGCACACAAGTGAGTGTTCACCTGTCATTTCGGCGGCCCAGTTCTGAACAACTCAAGGCCCAGCAGTTGGGGAGCTCTGGATTAGAGGCTCCTATGCTTGCTTGCTCACACACTCACTCACTCACACACACACACACACAAAACCCTAGAATATCTGCAGATGTGAAGCTTTGGAGTTGCAAAGGTGCGGCAGCCTCTACCTTGCCAGCAACAATGTTCCATAGAAGGTGGAATTTGTGGCGTGGGGTGAATCGAGCCGAAATGTTTTTGGTCAGAGGACAAAATACGCTGTTTATAAAAACGATCGGAAATAAAAACCGCCCTTCCTTTTACGTCTCCGCAGCAGGTAATAAAAATCAGGTGACTTACAGGTACTCCAGATGAAAAAGCCCACCAAAGGCGTCATCCCGTATGACGGTAAACGAGTTAGAATTCAGCAGCCTTAAAAATAAAAATGGAAATGCGGTACCAAGTTAAAAACAACATTTAAAACACATCACTATGGTTAGTCCTCGGCTTAACCAAAACAGAGCCCAGAATTTCTGTTGCTAAGTGAGACAGCCGTTAAATTAGATGTTACCAACTTAACAACTGCAGTGATTCGTTTTAACAACTGGGGCAAAGCAGGTCATAGAATGGTTTGGGCCCATTTTATGAGTTTTTTTTGTCCCAGACATTAAATGAATTACAGCAGTTGTTAAGTTAGTAACACAGTTGGTAAGTGAATCTGGCTTCCCTCTTGACTCTGGTTAGGAAATGGTGGGGAATGGGAGGATTTATACTCCTTGCAGATAGCTGGTCATTTGTATCCTTTTTAGAGAGCCATTGAGGTTGTTTGGAGGTTTGTCTGTGTCTTCAGGGTCATCTGAATGATGCAAAGGGGTGGGGAGCCTCCCTGGAATGCTGAAATCTCCAACTGAGAATTATTGAACAGTGGGGCCAAGTTGGAGGCATTAAAGGACATTTATTTACATTTTGGATTTTGTTACGTTTGTGTTACACTCCGGGTCATCACACATAAGCTCCCTTTTTGAACTTTGAATGGTCACTAAACTGTTGCAAGTGGAGGACACCCTCTACAATTAGCGTTCTGTTCTGTTTCTTCCCCACACACAGAGGACGTATTTGGGACGTATCTTATTCTTTGGTTAGAGACGCTTCCTCAACTTGCAGACACGGAGGCTGACTGCCAGAATCTCTTTCTACTTGGCCCATGGCTGGACTTCCCAAGAATTGGGTGACTTCCTAGTTTCAAACTATCTGAAGGTGGTACCAGTTGGCAAAGGCCGCGACATGGCATGTGGTCAAGGATTGGCAAGAATACGGAAAGCCCTTGAGATACAAAGGACACCAAGACTCGTCCTTTTCTATCTTAATATTTCATCGTCTCCTTTGTTTGACATCTCAGAAGTACCAAGGGTGGCATAAACTCCCTGTAGTCTTTGATTTAAGACCGTTCCTTTACTGACCGTCCGAAGAAGGGAGTTGTGACCATTTTTCACACTTATGACCGTTGTAGCATCCCCGTGGTCATGTGATTTCAATTCATACGTATTTCCCAGAACATCATCAGTGTTAGAAGGGAGATTTTCAGAAAGGAGGGGGCAGGAGGGAGGAGGGAGGGGGAAGGAGGAGGACGTCTGTGAGGTCCTTGGTGCTCTCTGAGCTTGCTGGTTTTCTTGCAGACGTTTCATGACCCAACTAGGTAACATCATCAGTGCTAGAAGGGAGTGAGATTTTCAGAAAGGAGGGGGGTGGGATGGAGAGAGAAGGGAAGAGGAGGAGGACTATGAGGTCCTTGGTGCTCTCTGAAGTTGGTTGTTTTCATCACCCAACTAGGTAACATCATCAGAATTAGAAGGGCCTGGGGTTTGCAAAGGGGAGGAGAAGAGAGGGGAAGGGTGAGGAAGAGTAGAAGGAAGGAAGGAAGGAAGGAAGGAAGGAAGGAAGGAAGGAAGGAAGGAAGGAAGGAAGGAAGGAAGGAAGGAAGGAGGAAGAGGAGGATTGTGGGTGGGGTCCTTGGTGCACTCTGAGCTTGGTAGTTTCTTGCAAAGGTTTCCTACCCAACTAGGTAATATCAATATTAGAAGTGGGTGGGGTTTGCAAAGAGGAGGAGGAGGAGGAAGAGAAGGGAGGGGGAGGGGAAAGGTGAGGAAGAAGAGAAGGAAGGGAAGAGGGAGGAGGAAGAGGAGGAGGAAAAGGACTGTGGGGTCCTTGGTGCTCTCTGAGCTTGGTGCTTTTCTTGCAGACATTTCATGACCCAACTTTTTTTTCCCCCAAATTTTGTTCTATTGTACTTTACTAATTTATTTGATTTTTTTTTGGTTTAAATTTGATTTTACATTGTGTAAGCCACCTGGAGTCGCCATGGACGAATAGGTGGCAATATAAATAAAATAAATTTATAAACTAGGAAACACCATCAGTGGTAGTGCTAGTTAGTTAGGATAATGAAACACCTGCAAGAAAACCAGTAAGCTCAAGAGGGCACATAAGGAATATAAATTGTCTAAAATAAAATGAAATAAAATAGACCAAAAAGGGATCTCCAGCGACTAACTGAGGGAGGAAAAGAAATATAGGTATCTCCATATCCTTAAGGGAGGCATTTTCTTCTAAACCTCTCCCACCCTGCTGTGAAGAGAAGCACCCAAACGTATCCACCCTCTTAATACTTACAGCAATTGCAAGGAAGGCAGGTGGGAAAACATTCTCTCTTTTATTTCTGGGAAGGTTCCATTGACCAGGCTCCTAAAAAGAGGCAGCAGGGCAGACAAATCAGCAGGAGCCCATCTCAATACTTGCTACCACAACTTCCCCAACCAGGTGCCCTCAGATTAACAGAGTTGGAAGGGACCTTAGAGGCTTTCTAGTCCAACCCCTTGCTCAGGCAGGAAAACCTTATAGCATTTCAGACAAATGGCTATCCAATCTCTTCTTAAAAGCCTCCAGTGTTGGAGCATCCCCAACTTCTGGTGGCAAGCAGTTCCACTGATGAATTGTCCTAACAACCAAGAACAGAGGTCCCCAAACTTGGCAACTTTTAAGACTTGTGGACTTCAACTTGTGGAGTTGAAGTCCAAAAGTCTTGAAGTTGCCCAAATTTGGAGACCTCCGGTGAAGAAACTTCTCCTTAATTCCAGGTCGCTTCTATCCTTGATGTGTTTCCATCCGGTTGCTTCTTGTCTCTGTCTTGCTTGGGGAGGAAAGAGAGGGGGTTGGACTAGATGACCTCCAAGGTCCCTTCCACCTCTGTTATTCCATTCTATTCATTTCCTTCTTTCCCAATGGTCATTTTTTGTTTTGTTTTTCCTTTTGGGGAAGCAGAATACAAACAAGCAGTACGTGTCCGATAATGCAACAAGGAATCTACAAAGGTGTAATAAGGTGTAGAGTTGAGGCACATGCAGCCTGATTCATGTGGCTCCCTATTTTACCTGCCAGCACTTCCTGTATCCCATGTGTCTCTTTCTTTTCATACAATCAGAATAGAGTTGGAAGGGACCTTGGAGGTCTTCTGGTTCAACCCTCCTACTCAAGTAGGAGACCCTAAGCCATTTCAGACAAGTAGCTGTCCAGTCCCTTCTTAAAAACCTCCAGGGATGGAGCACCAACAATTTCTGGTGGCCAGCAGTTCCACTGTCCTCACTGCTAGGAAGTTTCTCCTTAATTTCAGGTTGCTTCTCTCCTTGATGACTTTCCATCCATTGAATTAGAATAGAGCTGGAAGGAACCTTGGAGATCTTCTAGTCTTTCCTTGGTGAGTTTCCCATCCGTTGCTTCTTGTCCTCCTTCTGATGCTTTGGAAAATAAATTGACCCCCCTCCCTCTTCTTTGGGGCAGCAGCCCCTCAAATACTGGAATATTGCTATCATGTCCCCTCAAAAGTCCTTCTTTTCTCTAGACTGACCCGAACCCAGTTCCTGCCACCGTTCTTCATATATTTTAGCCTCCAGGTTTTTTAATCCTCTTTCTCTGCAATTTCCTCCAAAGTCTTAATCTCTTTTTTTGGGTTAACACCGTGACCAAAACTGGATGCAGCATTCCAGGTGTGGCCTTACTAAGGTTTTTATTAATAATATTTTACCCGATTTTGATTCTGTGCCTCAGTTTAACCAACCAAGGATGGTATTAGCTCCCCGCCCCATTTTTTTTTTAGCTTAGAACTTTTGAAGCTAAAATGTTTTTTTTTAAAAGCTTAAAGCCAGAGTTTCTAACTTTGAAAACACAGGCACTGTTTAATGCCTTTCCCTGGACCACTAACTGCCCATCCCCGGAGGAAGACAAAGATGGAACGCAGAAGAACCGAGCCCACCCCGCCACAATCCTGAGTAGGGGGGTTGGACTAGATGACCTCTGTTAATCTGGATTCTGTATCCTCCCAGCCGACTGGAGGTTTCTCTTTTTCTTTTTGTAAAATTGCTGGCCCTCCTTTGCAGCCCCTGCCTGCCTCCCTTCTCCTCCATTCTTCCTTGCCCGGCACTTACAAAGAGCTGAGGTCTCCAGGCAGGCTCCGCGGCACGCTGGCCGACCCCACGCAGATGATGGACTCTTTGGTGCAGCTGCAACTGGCCGGGCACCGGAGCAGCTTCCTCAGCTGGGCGCGCTGCACCAGGCACGCCGCCGCCAGCAGCAGCAGCAACCACAGTCGCAGCCACCGGGACCCAAAAGATCCTTGCCCGGCCATGCTGCGCTCCTCCTTTCAGCCTCCTCTGCCTTCGCGGCTCCGGGCCCTGCGCGGCCGAGGCTGCTGCAGCTGCTGCTCTTTCGGCTTCTGCTGGGGTCGTAGATGCGGCGGGTGGCTGGCGAGCCAGGCAGCATGCTGCAAAGGGGGCTCGGCCGAGCCGCTCCCAGCTCGCGCTTCTCAGCCGCCGCTGCTGATGTTGCGGCGCACAGGCCGGCAGCCGGGAGCAGCCTTCTCTCTCTCTCTCTCTCTCTCTGCAAGGGGTTGCAGCTGCTGCAGCTGCGGCGGGCTCTGCCCCCCCCCCCCCGGCTCTGCCTCTCTCTCTCTCTCTCTCTCTGCCTGCCTCTGCCTCGATCTCTCTCTCTCTCTCTCTCTGGCTCTGACTTTCTCTCTCTCTCTGGCTCTGACTCTTTCTCTCTCTCTCCCTGCCTGCCTCTGACTCTCTCTCTCTCTCAGGCTCTGACTCTCTCTCTCTCTTTCTCTCTGCCTGCCTCTGCCTCGATCTCTCTCTCTCTGGCCCTGGCTCTCTCTCTCTGGCTCTGTCTCTCTCTCTCTGCCTGCCTCTGCCTCTCTCTCTCTTTCCTCTCTCTCTCTGGCTCTGATTCTCTCTCTCTGCCTCTGCCCCTCTCTCTCTTTCCTCTCTCTCTCTCTCTCTCTCTGGCTCTGATTCTCTCTTTTCTCTCTCTCTCTCTGATTCTCTCTCCCCCGCCCTCACCTTGGCTTTTCTGCCCCTTCTCCTGAATTATTCAGCTCTTTCTCCCAAAGGCTATGTGGGAAGAAGAGCCCCCTTTGGCTTGCTTGCAAGGGAATGGGGCAGAGCCTTGCCTGCCTCCTTCGCTCTCAGAGAGGTTCACCCCTCTGATAATTTATGATACCATGGTTGACCATTGGTTGGTCATTGTCACCGCGTACAACGACATTAAATACCATCTTCAGTGTACAATTTATGACGATGAAAATAAAATACAAACATGCATCCTTCATATTCTATACTGAATTGAAAACCCCTGATATTGCATTCATATTGCACTATGCAGCAGAATTCAAAAGAGCTACTGCCCTGGGATAGAAGCTGCTTTTCAGCCTATTTGTCCTTGTTTTTATTATCCTGTACCGTCTTGTCAGATGGTAATAGTTCAAAAAAAAAGGGGTGCCCAGGATGGGATGGATCTTTGAGGATGTTTTGAACTTTCTTAAGGCAGCGGGAGCTATAAAGCTCTTCCAAAGAGGGGAGAGGGCAACCCATGATCCTCTGGACAATGACATTAACTCTCTGGAATGCTTTCCTATCTGCCACTGTGCAATTGGCAAACCATACAGAGGTGCAGTAAGTTAAAATACTTTCTATGGTGCAGCAGTAGAAGGTCACCAAGCAGTTTTTCATCCAGTGGTTGTTTTCTGAGAAGCCTCAGGTAGTATAATCTCTGCTGGGCCCTTTTGACCAGGGCTGCAAAGTGAGCCCCCCAGGTCAGGTCCTCTTTTAGGGTAACAGCCAGAAACTTAAAAGGGCCCAGCAGAGATTATACTACCTGAAGACTTCTCAGAAAACTGGCCACTGGCTCCACTCGGTCTCCACTGATAACCAAGGGCTGGAGGTCTGATCTTTGATCCTTGCCTGGTTTTTTGTTTTGTTTTTAAACCGGAGTCCAACCTGGCGAGGTAGACCGGGTTGACCCAGCCGTGGCTTAAGGGGGAAGCTCTTAGGGGGAGCAGTTCAGGTGGGGGAACAGTGAATATCAGAATCCAGCAGCATAACTTGTGGTACCACTTCTTTTCTACCGCCCACCCCAGCCTCTTGAGTTGGGCATCTGCAGGGTTGGGGGGGAGCGGGGAGGAGCCCTCTGGAAGGGTTTGTACCCTGGAGCATCCTAGGAGTTGGAAGAGATGGCTTGGAGGTCTTCTGGTTCCAGAGGTGGGAATCTTCCAGCTCAATGCTTAACTCGAGAGGTGGAGGGATCCCATGGAAGGAGCACAAACCCGGGTGGGCAGAGAGAGCAAAACACTCTTGACTGTGCTTCCCTTCATATCCTGGACAATAAGCCTCTTAAGTCTTTCAATGCAAGTCCTTAAAATGACAATAAAGATTATCTATCTATCTATCTATCTATCTATCTATCTATCATCAACCTAACTACTATCCTCTCTCTCTCTCTCTCTCTCCATCTATCTATCTACCTACCTACCTATTTTCCCCTTCCCTTTCTATATATATACTCCTATTTTCCTGTCTATCATCCTATTTTTCTGTCTGTCTGTCTATCTTTCATCTATCTATCAACCTATTATCTCTCTATCATCTATCTATCTATCTATCTATCTATCTATCTATCTATCTATCTATCTATCTATCTATCTGTCTGTCTATCTATCTATCTATCTATCTATCTATCTATCTATCTACCTACCTACCTACCTACCTACCTACCTGTCTGCCTTTTATCCTCTTTCTCTATCACCTCTCTCTCTATTTTATATCGTCCTATTTTTCTGTCTGTCTATCTTCTATCTTATCCTATTTTTCTGTCTATCATCCTAATTTTCTATCTATATCTATCTATCTATCTATCTATCTATCTATCTATCTATCTATCTATCTATCATCCTATTTTTCTATCTGTCTATCTCTCTATCATCTATCTATCCATCCATCCATCTACCTACCTCCCTATTATCCCCTCCCCTCTCTCTATATATATATATTCCCATTTTTCTGTCTATCTCTATCATCCTATTTTTCTGTCTTGTCTGTCTATCTATCATCTATCTATCAACCTATTATCTCTCTCTCTCTCTCACTCTCTCTACCTGCCTGTCTGCCTATTATCCTCTCTCTCTCTATCATCTCTCTCTCTTTATCTTATATCATCCTATTTTTCTGTCTGTCTATCGTTGAACTATCTTATCCTATTTTTCTGTCTATCTCTATCATCTTATTTTTCTGTCTAACTATTATTTCCCCCTCTCTTAGCTGACTTAAATGAACTTCTGACCTTGGTTCTGAAAACTTGCAGGTTCCCGCAAATCACGGAGAAGGCCATCTTCTCTAATCAGTTCACCACCTGGGTGGTCCAGGAGGAGAAACAGCAAGCATAGGAATGGGATGGTACCAGGACAGTGTCCTTGAGCCCCGGAGAGCAGAGAAACCGAGACCTTTAAAGGGATGCATCTCTCTCTATATTTTGGAGACGGGTGGTTTCTCTCCTGCTCGGTCTTAATGCTTAGGCGGCCCTTGGTCTCACCTCTGCCCATGCCTAGTGCAAGGAATCGTGCAACAATGCCAACGATGTTAAATGTTTATTCTCTTTTTATATGGCAGGAGTTTAGACAATCCCTGCCAGTTGGTGAACAAATGTATGAAACTTAAAGCAATACCCAGAAGATGAGATCAGATCACAGTTGAAAAATACCCTGAGCCTATTGACGGGAGGAGACAGTTAAAATTAAATAATAAAAGAGGAGCAAATAATAAAAACAGGAATGAATAAAAGAGGATCCCTCTGGATTTGGACTTACCACATTTGATGAGAGAATCTACACATACAGACTGGGTGAAACCAGGCTCAATAGCAGTTACGGGGAGAGGGATCTCGGAGTCTTAGTGGACAACCAGCTAAATAGGAGCCAGCAGTGTGTAGCAGCAGCCAAAAAAGCCAATGCAATCCTAAGTTGCATTAGCAGAGGGATATAATCGAGATCAAGGGAGGGACTAATACCACTCTATAAAGCCTTAGTAAAGCCACACCTAGAGTTCTGCATCCAGTTTTAGTCACCACACTATAAAAAAAATGTTGAGACTCTAGAAAGAGTGCAGAGAAGAGCAACCAGGATGATTAGGGATTGGAGACTCAAACATACGATGAACAGGAACTGGGCCTGGCTAGTCTAGGGAAGAGAAAGACCAGCGGAGACAGGAGAGCAGTGGTCCAAGATTTGAGGGAATGCCACAGAGTGGAGGAAGGGGGTCAAGCTATTCTCCAAAGCCCCCGAAGACCAGACAAGGAACAATGGATGGAAACTGAAGAAGGAGAGATTCAACCTGGAAATTAGGAGAAATTTCCTGACAGTGAGAACAATCAACCAAAGGAACAGAAGTTGCCTTCGGAAATTGTGGGAGCTTCATCCCTGGAGGCTTTCAAGAAGAGACTGAACTGCCATCTATCAGAAATGTTACAGGGTCTCCTGCTTGGGCAGAGGGGTTGGACTAGATGACCTTCAAGGTCCCTTCCAACTCTGTTAATCTGTTAAAATCTGTTAATTAGAGCAAAAGGGTCAGAGGGCATTTGGGTTTGGGCTGAGACCATTGTCCAGAAAAGTGTGCTCTCAATGTCCTCTTTGCTATTCGTATCTTTCTTTCTTTTTTTAAAATTTCTTTTGTTAGGGCAAGGGCCTTCCAACTTGGCAACTTTAAGACTTGTGGACTTCAACTCCCAGAATTCCTGAGCCAACCTGACTGGAGGAGGAGGAATTCTGGGAGTTGAAGTCCACGAGTCTTAAAGCTGTCAAGTTGGAAGACCCCTGGTTTAGGGCATATAGGTCAAGGGAGCCTTCTCTGCTGATGGAGTTGCACCACTTCACTCTCTGAAGTGACATTCGGCTTAGAAAATGGGGCACCTCCCCTTTCAGCCGTTTGGACCAGGTTTCAACGACGACATGTTTTGAGTGCCATGTTACCTTCTGAATGGGATGCCATCAGATTATAAGCCTCAACTGACAGCCACCCTTGGCCTTGGTGGCTATAAATTGAGGATTATAAACTGCATGCATCCCATTCTAACCAAGGTTGCATCGCTGCTTCTCCCGTTGTAGAACAGATAAGAATATAAGAATGAATCAATATTGGATAAATGTAAATATAATGTGTTGAGTCATATAAGATAAGAACCTGTATAGATGTCAGAAAATGCTGTTGAAATCATAATGTTTTGAACTGTAATAATGGAAACTTAATAAAAATATATTTAAAATAAATTAATTAATTAAACGCTGTCTCCTCGACTCGTTCCGTGTTCACCGTTGGACTCTGTCCCTGCCTAAAACGCAGTTTCCTCTTTCTCTCAGTGCTTCCCTCTTGCCTCGAAAGAAGACAACTTCTGTATAGGGGGGAGAAAAACGCTTTTAGATAAATTGGAACCAAGAGTAGCAAACTCCAAGAAAAAAAAGTTTTGGAAATGGAAAAGTGAATACACAAATTGGCAATTCTGAAACAGATGAACGAAAGCCTTGTCTTCATGTGGATGTTGAATTCCTTTTCCATACAACAAATACTCCTTCCTCTCTCCTTCCTTTCTTCCTTTCTCTCTCCCTTCCTTCCTTCCTCTCCCTCCCCCTCATTCTTCTTTTTCTCCCTCCTCCCCCTCACTCATCCATCCTTCATTCCATCCTCCCTCCCTCCTTCCCTCCCTCATCCTTCCTTCCCCCCTTCCCCTTCCCCGTCATTCATCTTTCTCTTCCTCCTCCCCCTCACTCATCCGACTTTCCTTCCTTCCTCTCCCTCTTTTCCACTCCCTTATTCTTCATTCTCCTCCTCCCTCCTTCCCTCTCCCCTCCCTTTTCTCCTTTCTTCCCTCTCCCCCTCTCTTCTCCTCCCCTCTCCCCCTCCTCTCCTCCCTCCCTCCTTCATTCTTCCCCCCCATCCTTCTTTCCTTCTCCCCCCCTCACTCTCCTTCTTCCCTCCTCTCTCCTCCTCCCCTCCTCATTCCTTCTTTCTCCCCCTCTCTCTTCCTTCCTCCTCCCCTCACTTCCCTTCATTCTTCCTCCTCCCCCACTCATCCATCCTTCATTCGTCCTCCTCCGCCCCTCCTCCCTCTCCATTCCGTCTTCCCCCCCCTCTTCCCCGTCTCATCTTTCTCTTCCATCCTCCCCCTCACTCATCCGATCCCTCCTCTTCCCTCCCTTATTCTTCCTTTCTTCCCTTCTTCCCTCCCTCATTCTTCCTTCTCTCCCTCCTCCCCCTCACTCATCCTCCCTCCCCCTCCTTCCTTCCTTCCCTCCTCATTCTTCCTTTTTCTCCTTCCTGCTCCCCCCCATTCATTCACCTTCCTTCCCTCCCTCCCCTTCTTCCTTCCTTCTTCCCTTCATCCTGATCCTTCTCCTCCCTCCCTCTCTTCTTCTTCCTTCTCCCTCCCTCTCATTTCTCCCTCCCCTTCATCATCTCCTTCCTTCTTCCCTCCATTCTTCCTTCTCTTCCTCTCCTCCTCCTCCATTTCCTCATCACCTCCCTCCCTCCCTCCTTCCTTCCCCCTTCCTTCCTCCCTTCTGTGCCTCCTCCCTCCCTTAACCAAATTTTGCATGCCTCCATATTTCCACTGCCTGCCTTCCATTTCCCATGGTTAGGCATTAAGCTGCCTAGTTAAAGACGCCTCCCAACTAGGTGCTGTGTAAAAGGCATTGCTTTACGTTGCTGTCGCTATTAAGAATAATGAATAACTAATGATGCAACGTAGATTAAGGAAGAGGAAGAAGAGCAAGAGGGTGACCAGGCAGTGTTCAGAAGCAGTGGCTTGTTTGACTTCACTTTCTTCTGAGAGGTCAATTTTTCCTTTTTCCCCAAGCCAGTGAGTTAATTTCGCCACCTCTGCAAATGCCCTCATTTTGACCAACCCTTCCTCTACTTTCTAAAAACGCCTCCATTTTTCTAAAACGCCTCCATTTTTGCACCCAGAAGAATCTTGCAGCACTCATCACCGTGCATAAAAATAATCTTCCATGACGACGTTTTCTGGTTGTCCATTAAACCCATCAACAACAACACCAACAACAACAAAAGTTCGGGTTTCGGTTGAATCTGTAAAGGATCAAGATGGCGGCTCCAATGGCAGGGCTGGAAATCCACCCCATTGCAAAGTGGGACTTTGGTCCTGTCCTCGTCGCTGCCCTCTTGACTTTTCTGCCCCTGGCCTTCCAGGGATGGTCCCCAAAGGCACATTCAGGGGTGACCATTCCAGGCAAAAGAGCTGCTTTCTTGCTCGTGAGGTTTTGAATGCCTCCTACTTATCGCCAGCCAAAGGGAGTCCTTGAATTCCAGCTCATTTGTGCTGGAGACAGTTCAGAAAATCCTGTATCCTCTAAAACAGGAGTTGGCGGCAAGGAAATTGGCATGCTCTCCCTCCCTCCCTCTCTCCTTCCCTCCCTTCCTGCCTCTCTCCTTTCCTCCCTCCCTGCCTCTCAATCTCCTTCCCACCCTCCCTTTCTCTCCCCATCCCTCTTTCTCTCCCCTTTGTCTCTCTCCTTCCTCTCTCCCTCCCTCCCTCTCTCCCTCTCTTCTCCCTCTTCCATCCATCCCTGCCTCTCGCTCCCCATTCCTCCCTCTTTCTCTCTCCTTTCTCTCACCCTCTCTCCTGCCTCCCCCCTCTCTCCCACTCTCCTCCCTCTCTCCCTGCCCTCCCTTTCCCTCTCCCTCTTCCATCCCTCCCTGCCCCTCTCAATCTCCTTCCCTCCCCCTCTCCTCCTCTTCCTCCCTCTCTCTCTCCTTCCTTCCTCCCTCCCTCTCCCTCCCTCCCTCTTCACTCTCCTTCCATCCCTCCCTTCCTCTCCCTCTCTCCTTTCTCTCACCCTCTCTCCTGCCTCCCCCCTCTCTCCCTGCCCTCCCTTTCCCTCTCCCTCTTTCATCCCTCCCTGCCCCTCTCAATCTCCTTCCCTCCCCCTCTCCTCCTCTCCCTCCCTCTCTCTCTCCTTCCTCCCTCCCTCCCTCTCCCTCCCTCCCTCTCCCCTCTCCTTCCATCCCTCCCTTCCTCTCCCTCTCTCCTTACTCTCTCCCTCTCTCTCTCCCTCTCCCAAGATTTGGTTGCTGGGTAAATTCTCAGCAGGAGCAGCTCAATTTGCATTCCACTCTCCCGAGTCCTGGTGATCAGGAGCAAAATTAAAGCGAAGAAGGGAACAACGGCCCAGATGAAATACAGCCTGCAGGAGGGCTGCTATTTATAGAAAGAGAAATATCAGCATTTTCCAGACATTTACACAAAGCAATTTCAGAGAGAGAGAAAAGAAAAAAGTCATGCTGGTGCACTTTTTATTTGCTTTCCTTGCAGCCACGCGATTCAACCAGAGAGAACCCAGATGGGAGGAAACATCTCCAGGGATGGCAGATTGAAGATGGATGACCGATTGCTCTTCTTGGTACTAATCATAATGCAAGAAAAAAAAAGGCTTACTTTTTAAGGCATTAAACAAAAACTAAGGGGTGAACTTGCCAAAATGTACAAAGAACACGGGTTGTGCAAGAATTGGGTATGTCTAGCCTAACGAAGAGAATGACTCACTTCCTAACACTGAGGACAAGAAGAGACTGGGCTGCCATCCGTCAGAAATGGTATAAGGTCTCCTGCTTGGACAGGGGGGTTGGACTAGATCAGAGGTCTCCAACCTTGGCAACTTTAAGATTTGTGGACTTCAATTCCAGACTTCTCCAGCCAGCGGGCTGGAGAAGTCTGGGAGTTGAAGTCCACAAGTCTTAAAGTTGTCAAGGTTGGAGACCTCTGGACTAGATGACCTCCAAGATCCCTTCCCACTCTGATTATCTGTTATCTGTAATTAACCGAAGAAGCTGTGGGTGCTTCATCAGTGGAGGTTTTTAAGAAGAGACTGGACAGTCATTTGTCTGAGATTGTATAGGATCTCCTCCTTGAACCGGGGGTCGGATTAGAAGACCTCCACGGTTTTTTCCAGCTCTGTTAATCCTGTTGTTCTGTACATTAGGATGCACAATAGGTTCGCCTTGGATAGTGATATTTGGCCTACTGTAGGAGGAAAGATTTGTACCTCCTCAGAGTTTCTACAGCTCGATTTAGAATATAGTTCTTTAGTGGCCAAGTGTGACTGGACACATAATGTATTTGTCTTGGTGCAAATGCTCTCAGTGTACATAAAGGAAAAGATACATTCGTCAAGAATCATCAGGTACAAACATTTAATAATAGTCATAGGGTACAATCAATCCAGTGCAATCAAAGAAAGAAAGAAAGAAAGAAAGAAAGAAAGAAAGAAAGAAAGAAAGAAAGAAAGAAAGAAAGAAAGAAAGAAAGAAAGAAAGAAAAGAATAGAATAGAATACAATAGAATTCTTTATTGGCCAAGTGTGATTGAATATGCAAGGAATTTGTCTTGGTGCAAATGCTCTCACTATACATAAAAGAAAAGATACATTCGTCAAGAGTCAAGAATCATCAGGTACAACAGTGATAGTCATAGGGAGCAATAAGCAATCAAATCAGATAGATAGATAGATAGATAGATAGATAGATAGATAGATAGATAGATGACAGACAGACAGAATTAGAATTCTTTATTGGCCAAGTGTGATTGGACACGCAAGGAATTTGTCTTGGTGCAAATGCTCTCAGTGCACATAAAAGAAAAGATACATTCATCAAAACAAGAGTCAAGAATCATCAGGTACAAACACTTAATAATAGTGATAGGGTGCAATAGAATAGAATAGAATAGAATAGAATAGAATAGAATAGAATAGAATAGAATTCTTTATTGGCCAAGTGTGATTGGACACATAAGGAATTTATCTTTGGTGCAAATGCTCTCAGTGTACATAAAAGAAAAGATACATTCATCAAGAGTCTAGAATAATCAGGGACAATACTTAATGATAGTCATAGGGTACAATAAGCAATCAATTTACCTCATGTGGTCACCACAGTCTTCCCCGAGTCCACCTTACCACTTCACCCCAGCTTTGAAAGCTGGAGAGGGCCTCTCCATCCAATTCAGAAAAAGCTCCCTTGAACTGGCCGCTTCCCAAGCAGGCCATTTGTTAAGAGGTAGAAAAAATAGAAGTCTCTTTATTTAGTATGTATTTATTCACCGTAAGCATTAATCATAGGATTGGATGGGGTTCAGCCGAGGGAAATGCCAAGGAAACCATAAAATCCAAGAAAACCGACAGGAAGGGACATGAAATGTGCAGGCAAAAGATGGACACCAATCAAAGGGAACAGAGGACATAGAAAGGTGTTTGCACATTTTTAAGGTGAAAAGCAACAAGGAAGGTGAGCGGATGGAGCCACCACAGAGAGAAAATCCTGCTGCTTTCTCCAAGTCTCGTGAAACTTACAAGGGCAGGAACTTACAGAAGTGCTTCCTGAGTTTTTGCAGGCTTTTATGTACTGCACTTATATTCTAAGTCCCAATCGAGCAAGGGTCTTCAAACTTGGCAAGTTTAAGGCTTGTGGACTTCAACTCCCAGAATTCTTGATCTAACATGACTGGAGGAGGAATGCTGGGAGTTGAAGTCAACAAGTCTTAAAAGTTGCCAAGTTTGAAGACCCCTGGCTTAGGAAATAGCTAAGTAAAGAAACCTACTAACACTGGATAGGAAAGTGTTCTGGCTAGAAACGTGTCTAAGAACGGGATGGAAAATAATGATCCCCTCTAAGGGAAATGGGTGTTGTGCTCATCATATAAAATGGTTCCATAATTCATCAACCTTGTGAAGTCTCAGGCTTCCTATGTATTCAAAATGGACAGTGATATATGTGCGTGCGTGTGTGTATGTATTATATATGTGTGTGTATGTATATATGTTTGTGTGTATATGTACGTGTATGTGTAAATATGAGTATATACAGTATATATAAATACGTATATTTGTATATTTGTGTATGTGTATTCACAAACATACCAGTGGTGGGATTCAAATTTTTTTACTATCAGTACTGTGGGCGTGGCATGGCTTGGTGGGCATGGCTTGGTGGGAGTGCAGGAGAAGGTTACTGCAAAATGCCCATTCCCCCCCCACCCCACTAACCTGCTTTCTAGCTCCGTTCTACTGTGCAGGGCAACCAAATGAGACCCAGCCGATCAGCTGGGACTCAATGGGAGGCAGAGAAGAGATGGGGGCATTTACCAGTTCTCCCAACTACTCAAAATTTCCATACTGGTTCTCCAGAACTGGTCAGAACTGGCTGAATACCACCTCTGAAACACACGTATATGTACCTATATAGTATATGTATATGTGTGTTATGTATGTGTAAGGATTGATATGTTCTTTCTTTTGAGAGCAGGCAACAGAATTTCATGTTTAACGTGTGCCAGTGTGCTCAGAGTAAAAAAAATAACAATAAAAGTTATCTTATCAATCTTGTTATTTCAAATATTTACCTCTCATTTCTTCCTATAACATATCCCGGAGTTGAATCTTTAAAATGGTTAAGAAGCAATATATGCTACAATAATGAATCCACAATGTAACACAACAACAGAATCGAAAGGGATCTTGGAGGTCTTCTAGTCCAACCCCTGCTCAAAGCAGGAGACCCTATACCATTCTCTTCTTAAAAACCTCCAGGGATGGAGCATCCACAACTTCTGAAGGCAAAGCTGTTCCACTGGTTAATTATCCTCCCTGTTAGGAAATTTCTCCTTACTTCCAGGTTGCTTCTCTCCTTGATTAGTTTCCATCCGTTGCTTTCTTGTCTTTTTTGGTGCTTCAGAAAATAGTTTGTCCCCATTGTCTTTGTAATAGACCCCCAAATATTGGACCACTTCTTTTTTTAAAAAAATATATATTTATTCAACATTTGTAAAATCTAAAAACATGTATGTTTGAGCAAACAGATACACTTGAACTTTTCTTCTGATAGCGTGTTATACATTGTTATAATAACCCCTTTGTCCTTTTAAACTCTATATAGGCATACATATAGTTTATTTATATTTATTTACACGTCGCCCTTCTTTTCAAAATGTTACCGGATCATCAGATATCACCCTTTTTTTAGCCAGTCGTACCAAATATCCCATGTTTTGTAATATTCACTGTCTTATCTTTTAACAATTTAGTTAATCTATCCATCTTGGCACGATCATGTATCTTATGGATTGTCATGTTTTCTGAAGGGGTCATAGCCAATTTCCAATTTTGAGCAAAACTTATTCTAGCTGCTGTTATAATATGCAAAATCAAATATCGGTGCTTCTTTTTCATATTTGGTTCCGGCATGCCTAACGAAAAATTTCCAGTTTGAATTTTACTTTCTGTTTTGTTATTTCCTCTATCCAAATTCTAATTTTTTGCCAAAATTTTCGTGCATGGGGGCAAGTCCACCACATGTGGAAATAAGTTCCCTGATTGTAATTACATTTCCAACATTTGGGTGTCATGTTAGGGAATATTGGACCACAATATTGCATCTTTGTACTTATACACAGGGAATGGATGGGAGAACTTTTAAAAACAACCTTGTGTCTATTATTCAAACAGGGACAAGATGTTTCCTCCAAAGGTTTATTCCCGAGCACAGACACTCTCAGGTTTTTCTTTTATAAAGACTTTTATTAGGGATTGGCTGAGCCAATGCAAGCCATTCATGTCGCAAATACTTTCATTACCAAGTGCTAAGTTTTCACGGAGAAAATCTATTCGTGTTGTCCAAGAAGAGACCACAGCAGCTTGAGGGCATTGAATTAATTGCAGGAGAAAATTCTCTTTGGAGTTTTTTTTTTCTCCTGAGGAGACCACAAATGGAAAAATGGTCTTGAGATGATAAGTATGTTTTTCTTACTGGTTAGATTTCTGTGCCATCTTTCCTCAAGGCAATGTTTATAACCAGTGGTGGGATTCTACCAGTTTCCCTACCGGTTCGGTGATCATGCACTTCACGTATGCACTTAACATGTGTGTGCATGCAGCTTTCCAAATACCAGCTGAGGCTCTGCCGCGCCAATCAGCTGGTGTTGTGGTTCGCCGGAAGCCGGTGCAGCCGGCTGTGGAATCAGACAGTGGGGAAGAACGGGGACCGGTCCGGGAGTCTGGAGAAGACTCGGACGAGGGTCCTGCATCCGATGCAGAAATGGGGCCAAGACCATCTGAGAGTGGGGTGCTGCCTTCGGAGTCTGGCAGCAACAAGGCAGAGGATCCAGGGGAGCCTGTTCCCAGTGTGCATATGCACAGAGCTGCTAGAAGGCAAGAGCAACTGAAACGAAAGGGGCGACTCAGGAGTAAGGCTGGGAGGTGATTGACCCTCCCATAAGGGATAAAAGTCAGGCCAAGATGACAAAACCTTTGCAGGAAGCAAAGTAGTTCAATCGATTCCAAGTCCTCCTTGAAGCTCTGTGTACTCTGTACTCTGGCTGGTCTTTTCTGGTACTTCGGTTGGTGTCTTTTATAATTAATTGGATACTTCTGTTTTTGGCAGCATTCCATAGCACTGAAAGGTATGTACTTATCTTGGGGAACTATTTAAGATTAGTTCTGGTGGGGAATGAAAGCAATTCCCAGCATTGCAATAAAATGGGTTTTGCCTTTAAAACAAATTTGTGATTACTTATATTTGACGAAGCCTGGGTCAGAACATATCTATTTATCTGTCTGCCTGTGTCTGTCTATCTATCTAATACATCAATCAATCAAACGCAGGGGGAAGGTGGGAGGGCCAATCCTGGCTTTTCTCTCCTTTCTCCTCTCAGCTGATCGTCGGAGGTTTTATTTTTTATTTTTTACTACCGGTTCAGTCAAACTGGTCTGAACCAGTAGTATTTCACCACTGTTTATAACACTCCCTCCTTCATTTCCACCACCCCCCTCACAGCGGCATCTTTTGAAGTAGGCTGGGCGAACTTTCATGCTCAAGATGGACTTCATCTTGAATCTGCCCCCAGGATCCGTCAAAGGCCAGAGAAACCGGGAGATTCAGGCAGTTCAAATGAGTACAAAGATTTATGACAAGCTTCAAGCTCTCTACAAGAATCTGACCAACTAACAGCCAAGGGAAATGAGCGGGAGATAAGAAAGGCATTCAAGCTGGGCTGGACTTGTGAGCGCCCGGGGGCTCGTGACTTGACGTGCTTTGACCAGTGGTGAAATACTAACGGTTCAGCCCGGTTCGACTGAATCGATAGGAAAAATCCGACGATCAGCTGAGGGGAGAAAGAAAAGCGCAGGATTGGCTCTCTTATCTGCCCCCTGCACTTTTCTGTTCTTTATCCTCTCCGCTGATTGGCGCAGCAGGGCCTCAGCTGTTGTTTGGAAAGCTGTGCGTGCACATATGTGCAAAGTGCGTGATCACCGAATCGGTAAGGAAACTGGTAGAATCCCATCACTGGTTTTGATGCCTCCCTGGGGCTCAGTCTGCTCATTGCTTACAATTCTTTAACTCAACATATGGCATAATGATTTCTAGTCATTAAATAATAATTTAAACCAGGGCCGTCTAACCCTAACAATTTCAAAACCCGTGGACTTCAACTCGCGGGATTACCCAGCCAACCATGCTGGCTGGGGAATTCTGGGAGTTGAAGTCCACAAGTCTTACAAGAATTGCCAAGATTGGAGACCTCCAATCTACAGGAAAAGCAATGGCAGAGTTTTGTTTGCAACCTTGCAAGGAACACGGCATGCAAATGACTAAGGATGCACATTATGATCAGTTCGGGATCAAGATAAATCATCTAAGGATGAATCATCGGGAAAAAAGACATTTTGAATCCGGCTCCTTTTGAACTTTAATTGCTTCTGGCATCTTCCAGAAGGCAGCTGCCTAGATGGCATTGGCAGAAGAACTGCAAAATTTGCAAGCAGGGAAGGCTACCTTCATTTCCTCAGAAGTAGACATTGTTGAAAAGTAGGGCAGAGAAAGGAGGATCTACAGCAAGCCCACGTGGAATGAAGGGAAAGAAAAGGAAGAAAACACGGGTGCAACACAGATTGTTGGGTAAGCATCTGTGCACCAGCCTCTTTTCCAAAAAAAACAAAAAAACAAAAACTTGCTGATGGTACAGTAGAGAATGTTTGGTCTGCCCAGATCTAGCTGCAGTGCTATCATTTTCCACTCACCGCGCTTGTTTTCCTTAATATAAATCGGACTGCTGCATTTTATATTCTTCCGATGTTCTGTGCTGCATCAATGAAGGAAGGAAGGAAGGAAGGAAGGAAGGACCCACCCCACTGAACATTATGCATGCAATAAAGGAGAATATTTGCAGCTCAGGGTTGACATGAGGGGTCCTTGGTGCTCTCTGAGCTTGGTGGTTTTCTTGCAGACATTTCATGACCCAACTAGAGAACATCATCAGTGCTAGAAGGGAAGGGGGTTTGTGGAGAGGAAGAAGAGGACTGTGGGGTTCTTGATGCTCTCTGAGCTTGGTGGTTTTCTTGTAGATGTTTCATGATCTAAACTTGGTAACATCATCAGTGCTAGAAGGAAGTGGAATTTGTAGAAAGTAGTAGTAGTAGTAGGAGGAGGAGGAGGAGAAGGAAGGAGAAGGAGGAGAAAAAGGAGGAGGAAAGGGAGAAGGACTGTGGGGTCCTTGGTGCTCTTTGGGTTTTGTTATTTTCTTGCAGACGTTTCATGATCCAACTAGGTAACATCATCAGTGCTAGAAGGGAGGGAGGTTTGCAGAAAGGGGAGGAGGAAGAGGAAGAGTAGGAGGGGAAGGATCAGCATAGATCAACTCCAAGGTTAACAGCAGGCCAACAATCAACAATACCCCAATCAAGGATCGGCCAAAGAAGCCAGCAGGAAATTGCCCAACCAAAGAACCTCCAAGACCACATCCACCAACACTGACAGGCAAACCACTAGAATATAAACTGACAGCAAAGCCCACTAGCACTGATGATGTTACCTACTTGGGTCATGAAATGTTTGCAAGGAAACAAGTAAGCTCAGAGGGCACCAAGGACCCCACAATCCTCCGTCTCCTCCTTTCTGCAAATCTAACTCCCTTCTAGCACTGATAATATTACCTACTCTGGTAATGAAATGTCTGCAAGAAAACAAGCAAGCTCAATGAGGCATCCTTTCTGATATTTTGATGCCAAATACGTGTATTTCAAACATATCAGTCTTTAGGGCAGGGGTCTTCAAACTTGGCAACTTTAAGACTTGTGGACTTCAACTCCTAGAATTCCCCAGCTAGCCATGCTTAAAGTTGCCAAGTTTGGAGATTCCTGCTTTAGATCAACTGTATTTGGGCTGCAGACATGTTAAGAAGCCAATGTTAAGAAGCCAATGAAATGTCATTTATACCCCAAACCACTCCAACGATGCTGTGCAGGTTATGGCCCGTTGCCTGGAGGCTGTGCGGAACTGGATGGGCGGGAACAGGCTTTGACTCAACTCTTCCAAGACTGAGTGGCTGTGGTTTCCGGCGGCCCGATATAGTCAGCTGACTCCGTCGCTGGCTATTGGGGATGAGATCTTGACCCCCACAGAAGGGGCTCGCAATCTTGGTGTCCTCCTGGATGTACGGCTGTCTTTGGAAGATCATATCACGGCCGTCTCCAGGGGGGCTTTTTATCAGGTCCGCCTGATATGCCAGATGCAGCCCTTTCTTGATCGGGACGCCTTACGCACGGTCACCCATGCCCTGGTCACCTCCCGTCTGGACTACTGTAATGCCCTCTACATGAGGCTCCCTGCGGGGAGCACCTGGAGGCTTCAACTGGTACAAAATGCGGCCGCGCGGGTGGTTATGGGGGTGTCGAGATACTCCCATGTGACGCCCCTCCTGCGCGAGCTGCATTGGTTGCCGGTGGCCTTCCGGGTTCGCTTTAAAGTATTGGTTTTGGTCTTTAAAGTGCTCCATGGCATCAGACCAGGATACTTACAAGACAGCATTCTGCCAGTAGTCTCCCACCGACCAGTGCGTTCCCACAGAGGGTCTCCTCCGGGTCCCGACGCCTTCTATGTGCCGCCTGGTGACCCCGAGGAATAGGGCCTTCTCTGTGGGGGCACTCGCCCTTTGGAACGGGCTGCCCCCAGGGCTACGAACAACCACTGACCTGAGGGCGTTCAGACGTGACCTGAAGACCTGGCTCTTTGAGCAGGCCGGCCTGAGCTGACTCAAATGGGATTTTTAAATAAGGGGTTTTAGATTAGTTGGGGTGGGGTACGAAAGTTTTAATTTATTTTAATCGGGGGTTTTAGATTTTTATTTGGGCAGCCTATAATTTAATTCTTTTTTAATCATATTTATATCTGTGTTTGTATGCATTTTAGTTGGCTGTTCACCGCCCTGAGTCCTTTGGGAGAAGGGCGGTATATAAAATTACGAAATAAATAAATAAATAAATATCTATCACAGAAACATCCAACAGCATGTGAGTATGTCCCATAAAACACGCAAAACCGAAGATAAATTAATTTTAATTTATTTCATCTCATCAGAAGAGAAACCAAATCTGAAACCGACATCGGTTGAGACTAGCCACATGCCAAGCAATCAACATTCAAGCCTGTCGAACAGCCTTAATGTTAACAAATCAAGAGATCCTTTGGTATCCAGAACAATTTTGCATAGTTTCTGATAATTGCTATTTTTGTCCTCTGCCCGTAGTTAGAGCCCCCAAGCAATTAGAATTTGCTTTCTGAATAATTTAAGGACAAGATAGAAATTGAAATAGCACTAAATGATTTCGGTGAAGTAGTTGCTTTAATGAGACAACTGCTTTAACGAGACAAGTAGCTACTTTAAATGAGACAAATAGTTGCTTTAATGAGACAAGTAGCTGCTTTAATGAGACAAGTAGCTACTTTAAATGAGACAAGTAGCTGCTTTAATGAGACAAGTAGCTGCTTAATGAGGTCAATGAAATTTCATGTCATTCCACAGAAGCTGTCTCAAAATAAATGGTCTGTGAAGGATTATGTCAAAGATTGGAAAAAGAGATACAGCTTCCTCACCCCTGAGAACGGTTTTGTGATTCTGGCACCACTGACAAGATTATTTCATTTATTTATCGATGACTATTGCAGCAGCTTCATATAATTTACACAGCACACATCAATGCTTTACCAAGTAGGCTGAAGCAAGGGTGAACAGTGTATTAAGGCAAGGAGATACACGTGAATTATCTTCTCTTGTCTCTCCCATGGAGCTTTGTAGCAGTTTGGGTTAAGGCGCATACAGAATCAGTGTGCTTGAATGTTCGGAAGATGTGGCTACTTTAATGAGCTGCAAGTAAATGCTATGTTTGCACCCGACACGCCAGCATTATTTTCCTGGAACTGAACCTATAACATAGATTGGAACTTATTATTGGGGGTGTCATATTTCTTTGCCACTTCCCAGGGGAAATTAGAATTTGAGAAGGTACATAATCTGCCCTTAACATGTTTAAACCTTGTAATTTTGTATTGGCAGCCCTCGCCAATGGCGCATGTTGTGCCAATATAGATTATTTCATTTATTTTGTATGCAAAGCACTGGAATCTTCACACCTCTATTTGTCTGTCCTGGTGACTGTCCCAATTCTTTTTAGGAACGTTAGATGATCAGCTCAGCTGTCGACAATTTAACATGGGATTTTAAAGCTGAGTTCAAATTGAAATGCCCTTTTGGACGTATAAAATCCAAGGAAGGGAGCATAACGATCTCTTTATTCATTTCAATGGGACAACGAGGAGAAGGCCCTGAGTTCATTCACATCTGATTATTTTTCTATTTAAAAAGAAAAAAAAAAAACCATTCTAAGCTGTAAATAATATTTTGGGATCATCTCCTTCGCCTATCTTGCATTTTTCCATATCAGCATCCATATCTCCACTGGGCAGGAGTGGTCCATCTTGCTGGCCCTTTCCTCTTCTTAGGGCCTTCAGGCACTTGTCAAGCCTTTTCAGGAACATCTCCACATCTTCCTTCTTTATCCCAATGGCTGAGGCGGCATTGAGGTAGGAGCAATGATATTGGTCTGCATGGGCCATAAACCCTTTGAAGGTATACCCACTCACGGTTTGCAGAGTCCCAAGAGACACCACTCTGTAAGGAAAGGAACAGGGAGTCAAAATGGGTTCCTACCACTTCTTGACTTGGAATAAGTGAGGGGGTCAATTCTACAAACCGAAGGACCTAAAATCCAACCCAGGGTGGATGTGCCCAAAATGGAAGTGCCTTTAAAACCTGTTGTCCATTGAGTTGGCTTGCTGTTAGGATTCCAATGATTGCCTTAATTAAATCATGAGCCTCAAGCCAAGTTTCAAAGGAATCCAAAAGACTTATTAGGAGCAACATGTCCGGCATTAATCTGTATGAAGCCAACTCTGAGACACGTCATAAATCAGATTCTCCAACAAAACATGTTCACAGGCTGGTTGTCATCAATCACACTCTCCAATGAAGGATTTTCGTGGGCGGAAGATCCAGTAGCCTAGGCTACAATCTCCACAAGATAAGCGGGGAATGTGCTTCTGGCTCTCATCTGTCACACTGCTTCCTCAGGCCTTCCCCCCGTCCTTCTTATGGCAATCTGGAAACAAGCGTAGGAATGGTTTACGAGTTGACCCCTGTCAGTCTTGCTTCTGAGTAAAAATTCAGGGGTTAAGTTGTATACAGGGGGCCCTGGTCTTAGGACTTCAATGGAGTTTGTCCATTATTATCATTATCATCATCCATCATCATCATCACCACCACCACCAATGGTGATGATCCAAGTGACTGACCCGATTTTACATTTTTTGGGGGGCAGCTTTCGGCAAAACCATCGTAAAAAGGCGCTCACAGGATTGTGGCAAATGGTTGTAAAGGTGAGCTAGTTCGCCGAGTGACCGACGTGGAGTCATGTGACTGGGGGAGGGAAGGGAAAAAAACCTGTCAGAACTGAGTCATATGTGCCTGCAAGGAAGTCCATTGTAATTTCAGTCATTAAGTCAAGGACTTGTTTATATGCACTGTTTGACCGAGTCTGCAAGTCTTTGGGATCAATTCAGGGAATAAGTTCTCAGATATTATGAAATGTAGATCTCTCTTGCATCCTCTCTCATATCTATCTATCAACCATCTATCATGTCCGTCTGTCTGTCTATCAATCCATCCATCTCTCTCTCTCTCTGCCTGTCTTATCTATTTATCTGTCATCTATTATGTCTGTCTGTATTTATCAGTCATCTGTTATGTCTGTCTTTCTGTCTATCCGTCAACCATCCATCCATCCAATCTATTAATCATCTATTGTTTGTCTGTCTATCTAATCTATCAATCATCTATCATATCTATTTTTCTATCAGTGTCTATCCATCTGTCTGTCTATCCATTCATCTAATCTATCAATCATCCATTGTCTGTCTGTTTAATCTGTCAATCATCTATCTTATCTATCTGTCTGTGTCTCTCTATCTACCATCTATCTATCAGATCTATTTATCTGTCTGCCTGTGTCTATCTAATCTATCAATCAAACATCTATCGTATCTGTCTGTCTTTGTCTATCCATTCATCTAATCTACTTTCATCTATTGTCTGTCTGTCTGTCTGTCTGTCTGTCTATCTATCTATCTATCTATCTATCTATCTATCTATCTATCTATCTATCTATCTATCTATCTATCTATCAATCGTCTATTGTATCTATTTATCTGTTTGCCTGTCTGTCTATCTGTATCTATCTGTTTGTCTGTCAATCTAATCTAATCTAATCTAATCTAATCTAATCTAATCTAATCTAATCTAATCTAATCTAATCTAATCTAATCTAATCTAATCTAATCTATCCATCCATCCATCCATCCAGCAAAGGTTGGGGACCCACTGAATTGAAAGGCTGCCTAATATCCTGTAATTTTTTTTCAAATTACCATCCATAATGCCCAGGGTGTAAGATGATCAAATGCCATACAAATGAATGCCGTAAAGATGAAAAGAGCAAAAGGTAAAGAACTCAAAGGGCCACCACAGTTAAAAGGCCGCAGATCCTCACAAGGGCCCCCCAGAGCACATCCCAGTCTACGAATCGAGATATTCCTGAATCAAAATGTTAACATAAATGGATTGACCTGGCTCCAGAAACTTGTCTGGTGAAAAGCATCGATCCAAGCTGCGTGACATCTTCAGGGTTTCCTTCGTCTAGTTTTCTCAAGGACATGGCTGAAAATACAAAAAAATAATAATTAAAAAATTAAATAAAAATAAATAAATAAAAATGGAATTTCACTCACTCTCTTGACATGGTTCAATATTACAAGGGCATTGATTTAAATTTAACTGTATTGCATGATCACCGTAGCCTTGGAATCAGAATTAGGTGTATCAGAATTTGCATTATTTTTAGAGAGTCATTGAGGCTGCTTGGAGGTTTGTCTGTGTCCTCAGGGTCACCTATGTGGTGCAAATGGGTGGGGAGCCTTCTTGGAATGGCTGAAAGGTCTGTGTTATAGACAGGAGATAGATGATGTCAGATCCCTCTAACAGAGATAAACCTCTAAGGGCCTCTACAACTCTCTAAAAGGATGCAAATGATCAGCTGCCTGCAAGGAGTATAAATCCTTCCGTTCCCCACTATCCCATCAGAGCTGAAGAAGCTTCTTGGATGAGAAGTAAAACTTCCTCAAAGAAAAACCAGAAAAAAGTCCAGTTGCCTCTTGATGTAGTAAGTCAGACAAACTGGTTGTCCAGTCTCTTCTTAAAATCCTCCAGTGATGGAGCACCCACAACTTATGGAGGCAAGTAGTTCCACTGATTTAATTGTTCTGACAGGAAATTTCTCCATAGTTCCAGATTGATTCTCTCTTTGATTAGTTTCCATCCCTTGCTTCTTGTCCTACTTTTTGGAAAATAAGTTGACCCCCCATTCTTAAATATTGGAAAGCACTATCATGCCATCCCATGTGCAATATCTTCATGTTATTCTGATACGACATATCACACACTGCTTTGAAAGGGAAATCAACCAGTCATTTTTATGCATGTCATTGTATCAAAGCCAACCTTACCTAGAGAGATAGGATTGTGTGGTGTGTCCAACAATCTTTCGTTGTAGTTTTCTGCCAATTTTTTCACCTCTGTTGAAAGGTATGAAAACATTTCCTAAGAAAGAAAGAAAGAGGGAGGGAGGGAGGGAGGGAGGGAGGGAGGAAGGAAGGAAGGAAGGAAGGAAGGAAGGAAGGAAGGAAGGAAGGAAGGAAGGAAGGAAGGAAGGAAGGAAGGAAGGAAGGAAGGAAGGAAGGAAGGAAGGAAGGAAAACAATCCGTTTTGAGTCTTGCTAATCTCTGGGAAATGCTCTATATCTTAAGAGTTGCATGTCAAACGTTGCCTGCATCAAACACAAAGGAAGGCTCTTCTCTAACCTTTGGGTGCCCCTCGGCGACCATCTTGAAACATCTCCCTCATGAGTGCAATTACAAAATGGTTGCTGTGGTGACAGCATAATAAAAAGTTGGGAGCTGGCTTTTCTCCAGTTGTTTGCAGGAGCAGGTAAGAGAAAGGAAAAAAAGATAGGAAAGGGGAAAAAAAGATGTAGAGACCACAGACCTGCAAAATTACCAAGCAAAAGATGGAATACGGGGGGGGAATTTTTCTTCCCCCAGCGGGAAAATGATTTCCATCTCAATTTCAAGCATGGAAATTTAGAGAATATGTTGGGGCCCCTCTTGCAAAATGGCAAATGGACGTGCTTGGGCCGTATACAAACACCTGCCATAGTGGATTTTTCACTAGCTATGACCTTTGAACCTATTTGCCAAATGCTTCTTCATACAATCTCTCTTTTGATAGCCCTATGGGCACTTTTCGTAACAGAATAACAGAGCTGCAAGGGACTTTGGATCTAGTCCAACCCCCTATTCAAGCAAGAGACCTTTCTGCCATTCCAGACAAATAGAATAGAATTCTTTATTGGCCAAGTGTGGTTGGACACACAAGGAATTTTGTCTTGGTATAAATACTCTCAGTATACATAGAAAAAAAAATAATACATTCGTCAAGATGGCTATCCAGTCTCTTCTTAAAAGCTTCCAGTGATGAAACACCCACAACTTCTAGAGGAAAATCCTTCCACTGATTTAATTGTTCTCACTGTCAGGAAATTTCTCTCCTTAGTTCCAGGTTGCTTCTCTCCTTGATGAGTTTCCACCCATTGCTTCTTATCCTGCCTTCAGGTGCTTTGGAGAATAGCTTGACTCCCTCTTCTTTGGGGCATCCCTAAATATTGGAAGACAGCTATCATATCACCCCTGGTCCTTCTTTTCATCAAACTAGACATGCTCAATTCCTGCAACCGTTCTTCATATATGTTTTAGCCCCTAATTGCCAATCACCTTCATTGTTTTTTTTCTGCACTTTTTTCTAGAGTCTCATTTATAGCACCATTGTGAAAACAGCATTCTTAGAAATCTAGTGGAGGTTGAAGTTATTTCTTTCCAGACCACAGGTTCTATTCTGTTTTGTTTTTTTAAATAGAGTTTTTTTTTATGGAAAAAGCTGTTTTGCAAGGGACCAAGGCCCATTTCCACAGCCCCACTGAAGTATAGATGAAACAGTGCTCTGACTTGGTTCCTTTTTTCTCAGCACAATAAAACAATGGAAAAAATGAAACAAAGAGCTCTTAACTCATTAGAGGATATACATTTAACCCCCCCCCCCTCCAAGTATAATGAGCTCCTAGATCTTGCAAACAGCTAGCTAAGCAATTTGCTGTGCAATAAATTAATGGCCCTTTATACTAAGTTGTATTTTGCCGGGGAATTTATGAGGACGCCCAAGCAGAAGTCTTAACTTTAAAAATGGTAACTGAATTCCATTGATTTTTCTTACATCGCCTATCCCGTATTTAAGCTAGACACAAAAGAATATTACCATGCTAGAGAAATATTAAACAAGTTATTTATTCCCTACTAGAGTGTCAGCTGAATTTCTGGAAGTAGGGGAGTTAGGCAGTGGTGGGATTCTAATAATTTAACCACCGGTTCTCTTGCCCTAATGATTTCTTCCAACAAGTAGTTCACGAAACTGCTCAGCAAGTTTAACAAGCAGATCTCCTGAACCGGCGTGCACCGGCTAAATCCCACCACTGCTCCTAGCACAGAGGATGTTCCTCAGTTGAGTAATGTAAGCTCTGTAAGAAAACTTCCAAACTCAGAGAGCACAAGGGACCCCAGCTCCCCTCCTCCTCTTCCTTTTTGCAAAACCTCCTACCCAGTGGTGGGATTCAAATAATTTAACAACCCGTTCTCTGCCCTAATGATTTCTTCCAACAACCAGTTCACCAAACCGCTCAGCAAGTTGCGAACCGGCTGAATCCCACCACTGGAGTTAGGACAAAAATAAAACAAAACAGTTCAGCTGTAAATTAAGCAAGTCCAATGAAGACGTTTGAACCTAAAGCAAGCGGTCAACTCGTAAAATAGTTCTGTGGTCTTTTTGAGTTGACAACAGAAAGAGAGGGAGGGAGCAACGTGGCAGCTTGCAAACCGAAAGTGCATTCCATAAATAGTTTTTCAAAGATAGTAACTGGGTGACTGAAGTTTCTGTCGTGCAAATATCTAACTGGAGAGCCTGATTGATGACTCTTGGCTATGGATGTGTTCCATTGGAGAATATGAATTATGATACAAGCACGGGATGGGGCGGGGAAACCAGGGTCAAGAGTGACAATGAGTGATGTGTCTCAGAGTCGGCTACACCCAGGCAGTGCCGGCATGTTTACTCCTAATCAATCTTCTTTTAAGTTTTGAAATTCGACTAGAGACTCATGATTTAAATGGGGATAGAATGAAATTGAACTACAGTTTGATTTATGACAACGGAGCCCAACATTTCTGCTGCTATGACATTTGTGTTGTGAATTTTGCCCCGTTTTACGACCTTTCTTGCCACAGGGAATGACGGCCGTTGTTGACTATTATCGATAGTCCTCAACTTCCAACAGTTCATTTAGTGACAGTTTCGAAGTTACAACAACGCAGGAAAAAAGGGACTTCTGACCATGCTTCACACTTATGGCCGTTGCGGCATCCCCCTGGTCATGTGATTTACATTCGGATGCTCAAATGGGGGAGCTGGATTCACTTAATGACCACATGACTCCTTTAACAACATCTGGGACTCACTGAACAGACGTAGCAGGAAAAGTGGTGAAACTCACGTAACAAGCTTTCTCACTTAACGTGAATGTTGGGCTCGATTGCGGTTGTAACTCAAGGACTGCCTGTACTGATGTGAGGATTAAAGAAGGAAAAAAAAACCACTGCCTTAGTTGGGGGGTCGGGAAATAGTTTTTCCTCTCCCCACCCCCAATAGGTATAGTGTGGAGCCAAAATAGAAACAGCACGCTATAAATAGCTTTTCCGGAGAACATCATAGCTTCGACTTAGCTTTTAAAGAGCAATAAGGTAATAAACCGCTGGCATTAAATTTTATCATTCTGGAAGAGGCCAAAAGGAAGGTTATTATGTCTTATTCCTTCGGCATTTGGAAGATATTGTGACATTTCGAGAACTAAAATCTACAAGAGCAAAAGTACATTTTTTTAGATCTGGGGGAATGCCCAAACTTGGCAAGTTTAAGACCAGAATAAGGCAGCTGGAAGGGACCTTGGAGGTCTTCTAGTCTGACCCCTCCCACTCAGGCAGGAAACTGGCACCAAAATGTCTGCTGGGGGCAGGGAGCTGAGGCTGAGTTGTTGTTCCCTTTAAGATTTTTATTTCCCTTTTAGGGGAAATATTCTGTCTTTTAATATTTCCTAAAATATTTCATTCTTCTACCAAAAACCCAAAAAGGCACCAGGTCTTATTTTCGAGGGATGGTCATCCACTGACTAACCACACTTGCGCGTGTCGCCCCTGACCTCCTTTTCGCTGTCAGAGGCCTTCAGGAACAACTTCTCTCTGCGGCCGGCAAGGCTTTCCTGAAGGCCTCTGCAGCTGATAAACTGAGCCCTGGATCGATCCAGAGATTTGTTATGCGCTCCAGAGGCCTTCAGGAAAGCCTGCCAGCCTTGCGGGCTGCAGAAGAAATGGACCGTAAGGCAGGTGTCGGGGTGTGCAAGGCCTGTCTGCACCTGTCCAAAGGAAAGTAATAGGGCAACTCCCACCACCATCCCATCCCCACCCTAGCTTAATTTTACCTGTCCACTTTCGGAGTAGGCAGGATCTCAATTAGGGCTTATATTGGCCGCACGTGTAAAAATCAAGCTCGGACTTCCTTTTGGGCTAGGTCATATTTGTATTGGGAAAACAGAGGTACTTTCACCCCCCTTAAAACAAGTCAATTTCTTCCTTTCTGCTAGCTCCTCTTATTTTTTCAGAGTAGTCATATTTTCGTGGAAACAGGTGTTATGTCCTGGGGGTAAAGGTCTTTGTCTTGTAGATAGCCTGGCACCAAAGATATCTGCTGGGGGCGAGAAGCTGAGGTGGATTTCTGTTTCCTCTAAGATTTTTATTTCTCTTTTAGGGGAAATATCTTGCCTTTTTGAATAGTTCCTAAAAATATTTCAGTCTTCCAGGAGCGGGTAGGTTCTAACTTTCTACAGATCAAAACCATAATCCAGAGGCTGCCCAAGAGCCGAAGCCCTACGCAGGTCTGCCACCTGCTCATAAGTGAAAATCGCCATCTTGGCCCCCTTAATCCAGAAATGGTACCTTTCTTTCTCGAAGAAGTTGCCGGTATCCCTTGGTGCCCAAACTCAGCAGTGTAATGAGCACATCTAAGGAGGAAGACGAGGCTCTGCCTAGAGAAAGAAAGAAGAAGAAAAGCATCGTCATTTCTGTTCTTACTGTGAAAACAACAAACCTCTCAGGATATTTTTTTAAAAAGTAATTTCCACTAACACTTCGAAGGCTCACGGACCTCTCCTACCTTCCCACCAAAGGGGATCTCTATTTTTCTACTTGCGTTTTTTACGTGCTTTCGAACTGCTAGGTTGGCAAAAGCTGGGACAAGTAATGGGAGCTCACTCCACGATGCGGCTCTAGGAATTCGAACCGCCAAACTGCCGACCTTTCTGATCGACAAGCTCAACGTCCTTAACCGCTGAGCCACCGCATCACTATGAAGTTATAGAGTATTATAGTAATTTCCACTTTCATTTTTTTTTTTTAAAAAAAAATCATGTTTAATTTTATATTAAATTATAATCTAAGAGAGAATTTCTACGGAGATGATGCATCGTTAGTATGAAACACCAGATAAGTTATCCAAGATGTATAAAGGCATTCAAATAAATGTTGGAAGTGTAAAAGCTCACAATAGAATACCTGATGCTACCAGGCTTGAAATTTTGGCCTGGAACAACCTCAAACTATGCCGCCTACTAACCTAAGCTTAGTACACAAAATTGCCTGCTACAATGTCCTGCCTTCTTCACTTCAACCGCAATAACACACAGCTAAACAATAGCTACAACTCAAAGTAAACCCGCTCCACACTCGACTTGCAAAAATACGACTTCAGCAAAACAGAATGCCTGGAACTCACTACCTTGACTGCTTAGAAAGTTTAACCACCCGGTTGAATCCCACCACTGATTTTTTATAATACTCTATAACTTCATAGTGACCGGTGGCTCGCGGTTAAGGACGCTGAGCTTGTCGATCAGAAAGGGTCAGCAATTTGGTGGTTCGAATTCCCTAGAGAGAGGAGCTCCCGTTTCTTGTCCCATCTTCCCCCTGCCAGCCTAGCAGTTCAAAAAGCACATAAAACGCAAGTAGAAAATAGGAACCCCTTTGGTGGGAGGTACAGAGTTCTTGTGAGCCTTCGAAGACGTTTAGTCCTCCAGCCACATGACCACTGAGTTGTCTTCGGACAGCGCTGGCTCTGTTCGGCGTCTGCAACAGAGATTGCAACCGAGCCCCTTATGAGCCAAAACGACAAGCAGGTATGTGTAAGGAGGGGAACCTTTACTTTTTTACCTTATAACTTCATAAAAACTTTTTTTACAAAAAAACAACAATGAAGTACCTGATACATTTTTCTGATTTCCTGTATGAAGGCGTCACTGAAGCCAGCGATGACAGCGCCACCTACTGGAACCATGACATTTTTGTCCCCAAACTTTGCACAAAGGCATCGATACGCCTCTTCGGCAGCCCTAAAAGCGAAAAAGACAAAATTACACCCACACCACCACAACCCCATCAAAAAATGAGGAAGAACAAAAGAATGATAAAAGTTCCTTTTTAATCTTATAAAGTTTTTGGTTCTCATGATGCAATAAGTCATAGTCCCGTAGCTCTCTGGGCCTTTCTGTGTTAGATGACACCCCAGCCCCAAAAAAAACTACAGATAGCCCCCAATTTACACCAAGTTCATTTAGTGGCCGCTCAAAGAATACGACGGCCCTTGAAAAAGTGACAATAGGACATTTCCCACACTTATGACCAGTGCAGCTATCACCCTCATGGTCACGTGATCCAATACCCAGATGCTTGGCGAAGAAGGCAAGGACAAACCATTTCCAGAATACAAGTTCCCCACATACCTTGTTTCCCCCCCAAAAAGACCCTGTCTAATTATTCCCACCAAAAAAGGCACCAGGTTCTTATTTTCGGGGATGTCACCACTGACTAACCTCACTTGTGGATCATGTATTCTAGTGGTTGTAAGTCAGATTCCCAGGAGGGCTACGCAGGGGTCTAGCTAACTTTTGTAGGCTGGCTGAATCAAGTTTGGTTGAAGCTTGGGCTCAATGTGGTGAGCTCTGTCTGCAAGATGGGTGGAAGCTAATCCTATTATGTCCTGGGGCTGAATGTCTTTTGTCACCTGTACATAGGCGTTGGCACAAAATATCCTGCTGGGGGCAGGGAGCTTGAGGCTGAGTTTCTGCTTTCCTTTACGATTTTTATTTCTTTTTAGGGGCAATATTCTGCCTTTTTAATAATTTCCTAAAATATTCATTCTTCTACCGAAATCAGACCCTGTCTTTTATATATTGTATGTATGTAGGGGGGGGAGGGGGGGGGGGGGGGTTTTTGGGGGGGGGGTGGGGGCGGGGGGGGGGGGGGGGGGGGGTGTATGTATGTATGGTATGTATGTATGTATGTATGTATAATCCAGTTTATTAAAGTTTTACCACCAAAGGCGGCACCAGGTCTTATTTTGGGGGATGTCAGCCACTGAGTAACCCTCACTTGCATTGCATTGCCCCTGGCCTCCTTTTCGCTCTCAGGGGCCTTCGGAACTTCTTCTTCTGGATCTAGCAAGGCTTTTTCCTGGAAGCCTCTGCAGCCGATAATGGAACTCTGTATCGATCCAGAGCTTTGTTATCAGCTCCAGAGGCCTTCAAGGAAAGCCTTGCCAGTCTTGCTGGCTGCAGAAGAAATGGGCCGGCAAGGCAGGTGTCGGAGTGTGCAAGGCCTAGCTACAACTGTCCAAAGGTAAGTAGTAGGGTAGCTCTACTCACCCCCTATCCCCACCCTAGCTAATTTTTACCCGTCCACTCTGGAAGTGGGTGGGATCTTAATTAGGGCTTATTTTGAGGTAGGGCTTATAGTGGGGGGCGCACATGTAAAAATCAAGCTAGGACTTTCTTTCGGGCTAGGTCGTATTTTCAGGGAAACAGGGTACTTTTCCTCCCATTAAAACAGTCAATTTCTTCACTTCTGCTATCTTGCCTTATTTTTTTTCCCCCCATCCTGCCTTCTTCTGTGGTGGGGTGCTCACCTTACCTGCTTGAATGAGATGCATGCACTTGGAAGACTGAACTCCGTACGCGTTATTGACAATGTGGGGATGTCGTATTTCGCGCACATCTCAGCCAATTCCTCCATCTGCAAATTTACAAATGGGAAAGTTCCGGCAAAAAATTCAGAACTGCAAAATGTTCTGTGAATTTTACTATATGCATATGACAGACAAGCCTTGTTTAGAACAGAATGGAATGGAAGATAACAAAACAGAGTAAGGCATGGCCCGATATAGCGCATTGGATAGAATCTATAGAATTAGGAACGAAGGATTAGGAATAAAATAAGACTATAGAATAAGAAGAATAAGAAGAAAATACTGTAGCATAGGAAAGAAAATAGGAATAGAGACATAGAATAGTTTACAAGAATATGGTAAATGGCAAAAATAAGATAGGAATATAATAAGACTCTGAATAGAATAGATAAAGAAGAGGAGAAGACGAATGACTGTAAAATATGACAGAAAGAAAAACTATCATGCAAGAAATAGAAACGAGTAGATTAGAAATAGAATACGAATAAGACGGGACCTGTAAAATAGGAAACCTAGCAATAGGACGAAAACGATACTGAGGAGTATGGAAAGAAATTAGAACCTAGGGGTTTAAAAGATGACTAACTCTGTAACGGAATATGCATAGTGGAAGACACAAAAAAAAACACAGTGTGCAATAGGAAAAAAAGGCGGGGGGTCATACAAGTAATAGAGAGTGTACACACACTGGGGTGGGAGTGATAGAAATACTGTGCTGTATGGAAAATGCCGAAGAAGAAAAGCATAGGTGAGTCAGAAGAATGAAACTACAATAGGAATAAGAATCAAGAATCGAATACTGTAGAGTAGGAAAGAAAATAGAGAATACAAGAATAAGAATTAGGATAAAGAAGAGGGAAAGCGAAGAGAATTGTAAAATAAAATAAGCCATAGTGAATAGCATAAATAGAGTTAATACAGTCTTATTAATATCCCTCTATCGTGGTAAGAAGCTAAAACCTTTCCTTGTATTTTCCACAACATGATTGCAAAAATACCTATTTGCACGTAAAAAAATTCTTTCCAGAACCCTTTTAAAACCACCATCTCCTTGAAAGACATTTAACCTTACAATTAAAGGATAAATGTTCTCATTATACGAGAAAGGCATGCATAATTGATGCCTTAGTCACTCGTGGCTCGGCTTCCTTGCACAGACTCAAATTATACTATGCATTTTAATTCAACCCTTGAAAAAGAGAGGCAGGGGTCGAGATCGCTATCAAAGATATTTTGGTATGAAAAGTTTGCTCTTCTTTATTTTTAAAAAAACTCTTACTAAAGACATCAAGCATGCAGAATGGGGATTTTGGATGCAGCTGATGAAATTTTTTGAGAGAGATGAGAGGGGAGAGGGAGAGATGATTTTTTAATTATTGGCAGATTTAACCCTTTGGGAGAAAGGAGAAAAAAAGAAGAAAGAGAGGAACTGGAGGCACAATTCGATGAGTCTGCTATCTCCACAAGAGCTTCTTCAGCTAGAGCGCTACAAGGTGATTGTTTCCCTGTCTTTGCTTTCCACCTCAGAGCAAGATAGAATAAAATTTGAATAGATTAGAATAAATTAATAGAATAAAATTTGAATGGAATACATAAAAAATAGAGAGAATTTGAATAGAATAAATATTAATAGAATATTGAGTAAGAAAAATTAATAAAGGAAGAAGAACAGAATAGAATTTGAATATGAATAGAATAATTAATAGAATAGAATAATTAACAGAATAGAATGAAGATAAAAGAGAATTGAATATAGAATAAAATAATTATAGAATGAGAATAGAAAATTAATAAAGGAAGAAGAACAGAATATAATTTGAATAGAATAGAATAATTAATAGAATAAGAATAGAAAATTAATAAAGGAAAGAAGAACAGAAGAATTTGAATAGAATATAATAATTAACAGAATAGAATGAAGAAGAAAGAAGAATTTGAATAGATAAATAATAAGGAATATCATCTGGGTATAAGAATAGAATTTCGATGAGAATGGAATAGAATGCAATATACCTGACAGAAGAGACAGAAGAGAATTATTAATCGGACTATTTTGATAAATATGAATATTATAGAATAATAATAGTAGGAAATGAAGAATAGAATAGAATTTAAATAGAATACTACTTTATATAATGAATAAGAATTTGAATAGAATAATTAATAAATATACTGAAGAAGAGGAATAGGGTAGGGTAGGGTAGGATAGAATAGAATTGGATAGAGAGTAGAGTAGAGTAGACTCCTCCCAAGTTTTATTAACTGGACTGAGAAAAAGTCTGGAACATAAAACTGAAGAGCGGTGCAGGAATTGGATATTTCTTGTTAGTGAAAAACCGGATGGGGTACCGGTAGCAGTCGTTTCCATGCTCAGGGCTGCCCCAAAGAAGAGGGATTATTCCTACAAGCACCTAAGGCATGCCAAGAAACAATGATGAAACTAATCAGGAGATAAGCAACCTGGAATTAAGAGAAACTTCCTAACAATCATTGAACAACTGGCCACTATAACTCGGGATGCTCCATCACTTCGAGGGTTTTTAAGAAGAAATTGGGAGAGGCCATGGTCTGCAATGATATTAGGGTCCTCCTGCTTAAGCAGGGTTGGACAGAAACCTCCAGATCCCTTCCAGCTCTATTCTGATTGATTGATTATCCGTCTCTACTCTTATTGAATCAATCCTTTTTTCCAAGTCTTTAGGTCTGTTGGAGAGCAGCCCAAGGGGGTGGGAGAGGATTTTTCTTCTTTCGTGAAACTCTGCTAAAGCGTAACCCACACACACACCCCACCACACCACACAACACACACACAAACACAGAGGCCTTCAAACTCTTTCGTGCCGCGGTTCCCCTGGGGGTTTATTTACCTGTCATACTTGATCAAAACATGACGTCGGGATTGAACACAGAGGACGTGCTCGCCCCAAGATCCAGGAGTTTAGCGTCCCGCCCTGGGAGTCGGTTTCGTAGCTCGTCTCCTTCTAAACATTTTCTATCACCGACGTGCTAAAACCTAATCCCTCCACAATAAAAAGAAGGAACTGAATGATTGGCGTCCAGATTCCTTCTGCAATTATTCTTTTTACCTGCAAACCCCCTCCTGCCCTTCATTCTTTTTGGTTTTTTTAGTTTGGTTCGATTTGGGCATAGCGGCAGCGTTTTGAATGTCCGGTTACAAATGTTACAATAGGTCTCACGAAGGCGTGGACAAAATGCGCCGTGCAAACAGAGCGATGACATGCGAAAAATATTTAATGTGTGCAAATATTCACGAAACCAGAAGCTTTTCGTTTTTGAGGTAGGCTTGTACTTTCATCCGCCTCCTGGAAAGAAAAAGGGATGCTGACGGTTGGAAGAATGGATTTTGAAATTGCACCGAATTGGCGCGATTTGCGGAAATTCCTGCTTGTTGCCCGGCCAGTAGCCGCAGAGCTGGCAGCAGACTCGACAGTGGGCGTTGGGGAGAACATGTGCCAGTCCTGGCAGTCTGGGGAAGGCTCTGACAAGGGCTCTGCGTCGGAGGCAGAGATGGGGCCAGACCGTCCGATAAAAAAAAAAAACAAAAAAAAAGACATTTATCAGCTATCTTCGGAAATTGGAGATCAGTGGGGAAGATACCAGCTGTAGCCTGTTCCAGTGTGTGCAGCACAGAGATCTGCCCATAAGGGACAGTGAAGGGCGAAGCAGGATAAAGCCACAGGTGAACCTAAATGGCCCCTCCCATGGGAATAAAAGAGAGCAAAAGGGGAGTGTGGGTTTTGCAGGAGACAATTAGTTCATTGGGGGAAGCTCTGGTTCCTGAATTCTTGCCACTATTGTCTGCTACGTGTGGCATCTGAAAGCTATCATCCGGCAACTCTCCAGCCTGATAAAGGGTCTGTAATTGTGGAACTATCTTGAAAGACTGTGGCCCAGGACTTTAACTGGATATGATAGAGGAATTCACATTATCAGCTTAAAAAAGGAGTTTTGTCCGGACCGATGAGTCTGCTTCGGATTTTGGGACGCCTAGTCAGAACAAACTGC